>JACDQD010000109.1:0-95000 GCA_019843655.1 Lethocerus indicus
TATTACCACAAGTGTATTAATGTGAGCTACACTTGCCCCTAAAAGGAGGGTCGGAAATCGAAAATTTAGGTTTTCGAAAATTTTCAGATATCGGCCCCATATTGCACCCACAAGTCTATTAATGTGAGCTACACTTGCCCCTAAAAGGAGGGTCGGAAATCGAAAATTTAGGTTTTCGAAAATTTTCAGATATCGGCCCCATATTGCACCCACAAGTGTATTAATGGACTGAGCTACACTTGTATTCCCCTAAAAGGAGGGTCCTTTGAAAGAAATCGAAATTTAGGTTTTTCGAAAATTTTCAGATATCGGCCCCATATTGCACCCACAAGTGTATTAATGTGAGCTACACTTGCCCCTAAAAGGAGGGGTCGGAAATCGAAAATTTAGGTTTTTCGAAAATTTTCAGATATCGGCCCCATATTGCACCCACAAGTGTATTAATGTGAGCTACACTTGCCCCTAAAATGATAGGTCGGAAATCGAAAATTTAGGTTTTTCGAAAATTTTCAGATATCGGCCCCATATTGCACCCACAAGTGTATTAATGTGAGCTACACTTGCCCCTAAAAGGAGGGGTCGGAAATCGAAAAATTTGGTTTTTCGAAAATTATCAGATATCGGCCCCATATTGCACCCACAAGTGTATTAATGTGAGCTACACACCACAAGTTTAATGTGAGCTACCCTAAAAGGAGGTCGGAAATCGAAAATTTAGGTTTTCGAAAATTTTCAGATATCGGCCCCATATTGCACCTAAGTGTATTAATGTAGACACAAGTGTATTAATGTGAGCTACACTTGCCCTAAAAGGAGGGTCGGAAATCGAAAATTTAGGTTTTCGAAAATTTTCAGATATCGGCCCCATATTGCACCCACAAGTGTATTAATGTGAGCTACACTTGCCTAAAAGGAGGGGTCGAAAATTGAGTTTTCGAAAATTTTCACCAGATATCGGCCATATTGCACCCACAAAGCTACACAAAGAGGGTCGGAAATCGAAAATTTAGGTTTTCCGAAAATTTTTCAGATATCGGCCCATATACCTACAAGTGTATTAATGTGAGCTACACTTGCCCCTAAAAGGAGGTCGGAAATCGAAAATTTAGGTTTTCGAAAATTTTCAGAATATCGGCCCCATATTGCCCCACAAGTGTATTTAATTGAGCTACACTTGCCCCTAAAGAGAGGGTCGGAAATCGAAAATTTAGGTTTTTCGAAAATTTTCAGATATCGGCCCCATATTACCCACAAGTGTATTTATGAGCTACACTTGCCCAAAAGGAGGGTCGGAAATCGAAAATTAAGGTTTTCGAAAATTTTCAGATATCGGCCCATATTGCACCCACAAGTGTATTAATGTGGCTACACTTGCCCCTAAAAGGAGGGTCGGAATCGAAAATTTAGGTTTTCGAAAATTTTCAGATATCGGCCCCATATTACCCACAAGTTATTAATGTGAGCCACTTGCCCCTAAAGGAGGGTCGGAAATCAAAATTTAGGTCGAAAATTAACCGCATTCAAACCCCCATATTTTGCGTCTTAAAACGAAGCATAATTTGGGCCTTAAAACCTCATTTTTGGTCGATTTTGTGTTAAAACAGCATTATTGGCCTAATAACCATTTTGCGCCTAAAAACAGCATTTTAGCTGATTTTTGGCCTAAAACCGCATTTTTTTCTGAGCTGATTTTAGCATTATTTTGGGTTAAAACCTGCATTTTTACGTTAAAACTGCATTCTTGGGCCCTAAAACCGCATTTTTTTTTTACGCGCTAAAACAGCATTTTTGCAAAAACTTTTTTCGAGCCATAGCTTTTAGGCCTTAAAACCTCATTTTAGGTAAAACGATTTTGTGCGTTAAAACAGCATTATTTTAAAAACCGCATTTTGGTGAAAAACAGCATTTTTGGGCTGAAAAACTTTTTTTTTACAAAAATCTCATTTGAGCTGATTTTAAAACAGCATACGCCTAAACCGCATTTTGGGCCTAAAACCTGCATTTTGGAGCGTCTTTGGGCAAAACCGCATTTTTGGGCCTAAGCCGCATTTTTAGGCCGATTTACCCTAAGAACAGCATTTTTGGGTCAAAACCGCATTTTGAGGCTGATTTTAGGCCTTAAAACCTCATTTTTAGGGTCGATTTTGTGCGTTAAAACAGCATTATTGGCCCTAAAACCGCATTTTAGCGACTAAAACAGCATTTTTAGATTTTTGGCATAAAACGCGCATTTTGGTCTGATTTTAGGCAAAAACCGCATTTTGGGCCTAAAACCTGCATTTTGTTGTCTTAAAACCGCATAATTGGGCCTAAAACCGTATTTTGGTCCATTTTTTTACGCCTAAGAACAGCATTTTGGGCCAAAAACCGCCATTTTGAGCTTATTTTAGGTCTTAAAACCTCATTTTTGGTCGATTTTGTGCGTTAAAACCGCATTATTGGCCCTAGAAACCGCATTTTTTAGCTGATTTTGGCATAAAAACCGCATTTTTGGGGCCTAAAACCGCATTTTTGAGCTGATTTTACGCATAAAAACTGCATTTTGGTCCGGCATTTTTGTCTTAAACCTTATTTAAAACAGTATTTTTGGTCCAAAAAACCCATTTTAGGCCGATTTTACGCCTAAGAACAGCATTTTGGGTCCAAAACCGCCATTTTTGAGCTCATTTTAGGTCTTAAACCTCATTTTCGGTCGATTTTGTGCGTTAAAACAGCATTATTTTGCCCTAAAACCGCATTTTGCGCCTATTAAAACAGCATTTTAGATGATTTTTGGCCTAAAAACGCATTTTTTAGCTGATTTTAGGCATAAAACCGTATTTTGGGCCTAAAACCTGCATTTTGCCTCTTAAAACCTCATAATTGGGCCTAAAACCGTATTTTGAGCCTAAAACCTGCACTTTTGCCTCTTAAAACCGCATAATTGGGCCTAAAAACCGTATTTTGGGCCTATTTGGCGCAAAAAACCGCAGTTTTAGGCCTAAAACCTCACTTTTTGGTTGATTTTGCGCGTTAATACAGCATTTTTGGCCTAAAAACAAGATTTTTGGGCCCATTTTGGACCTAAAAACCTCATTTTTGAGGTGATTTTGGGCCTGAAAAACGCATTTTTGAAGTGATTTTAGGTCTAAAAACCTCATTTTTTGTCCGTATTTTCGCCTTAAAACCGCATTATTGGCCTTAAAAACAGCATGTTTAGGCCAATTCTGCATAAACCACATTTTTAGGCCGATTTACGCCTAAAAACCGAATTTTTGGCTAGATTTTATGCTTGAAAACCGCATTTTTGGGGCGATTTTGCGCCTGGAAACAGCATTTTTGGGCCGATTTTTCTCCTAAATGCGGCATTTTAAAAATTAATTTATATATATATATATATATATATATATATATATATATATATATATATATATATGCACACACACACAATAGTACCTTTTATCTCCTGTATTACTCCTGTCTTATTTTCTATTATCCTGTAATATTTGCTAAATTTCAATTGTTAAGTGTTTGGATTGGAGAAAGGCGATTGCACAACAGTCG
Source organism: Lethocerus indicus (assembly GCA_019843655.1). Classification (NCBI taxonomy): domain Eukaryota; kingdom Metazoa; phylum Arthropoda; class Insecta; order Hemiptera; family Belostomatidae; genus Lethocerus; species Lethocerus indicus. The sequence continues at coordinate 3,544 of JACDQD010000109.1, forward strand.
ACCGGACGTGATTAAATAAAATACAACAGTTTCATCAATCTATTTAGATTAGTCCGTTCCGTAGGTATCTGAACGGATTAATTGTCTTATTTATAATATTAACACGAATAGGTATTTATTGAATTCAATAGACAGTTTCACAAGGATATTGACTGAAATTTACTCCACCACTTATTTGGAATGGTAATTGTGGACGGTCCACAATCTCCGGTCAACCGACAGAATTATTAGGCGTAACCGACATAATCGACAATTTGATGAGATTTATATATTTCGGTCTTGAGGAGTTCCTCAGTGGGGTGGGAATCGAAAATTTCGATTACTTTTGTTACCCCCCCCCCCCCCCCTCCAATATGTTAATACAGAAAATAACTTGAAAAGTTCAATGCTTATTAGATTATCAGATTAAATTATTAGATTGGGTACAAAATGCGAACACAAAATATGAAAGGTGTAACTTGAAAATCCAGACACAGTCACTGGAACATTAATTTTCCATCAGTTTTAACAGAATATTTCGATCAATAGAAAGGTAGTTTAGTGAATTTTTCTTTTTGTTCTCTGTAAAACGGATTCAAGTAGGTTGAGGGGGAGAACAGAATTGGGATTACATTTAAAATTTCATCTTAAAAAGTAATCCTATAAATTGCAATAAACAAGTTATTTTTATAAGCGACAGAGTGTAAAGTTTGAACTTGCCGATGGCAAAAAAACGGTATTACTGATTACTCACTTGTACTGTTTGTCCAGTACAATATATTTATTAGGTACCCAAAAGTAATACAACATTTTGACTTTGGAATAATTTTATTTTGCTACCAAAAAAGAGACTTCGTCATTAGTTAATCGGACTTTTCCGAAAATTTTCGGTTAAGGATACATGATTAAATTTGGACTAATTCGAATTAATGATAACGCTATTGATTATTTCCTGAATAAAAATGTATCCACCGTATCCATCTTGTGGACTGATTGACAACAAAGGTGGTGATTGTACTGCACAACAGAACACCACCAACTGACTGTTCAATCCGACGATGGATCTGACTTGGCTTTTGTCGCAAGACGGAACAACGCGATACAACGTATTGTATGGCGCTATTGGCCGAACTACAACACTATAACAGGTACCAAAAATGAGACAACTCCGTGTCAATTAGTTTGCAAGTTGTGGACTTTTAAACGGTGGATACATTTTTTTTTTGAACATCTAGTATAATTCCGACCCCTCTATGCACAGACCCGAAAAACATGTGCTCTAAACTATAGAACTCTAGTTGAGTGAAAGGGGCAATTTCTAATGGGGTTAATTGGGTTGGTTATCTCTCTCTCCCTCCCTCCTCATCCCTCCCTCCCTACCCTCTCTCTCTCTCTCTCTCTCTCTCTCTTCCGACTTATCGTCCTCAACACTAGAGTTACTACTTATAGTCGGGCGTTATATTCAACAGCTGCAACAAAATTGAATATTTCGAATCGATTCTAAAAGTCTTTTGAACATCGTATAATCACTATCTCTTTGGGGGGGGGGGCGTTTCGAAAATTAAAACTGTCCGCTAGAAGAGTATAATTTCGTCTTTCTGTTTTTCGCCCAATTTTTCCGTTTTTTCAATAATTTCATTTCACCAATCGCGGGATCAACGGCGCCGCCGTAAGTGGTATTTTACGTACGCTGAAAATGGGAAAAAATCCCGTCGTTCCCGAAGTAAATTGACAGTTTAAACGATTACTCGACAATATTTTTCCACTCGGACACAGTATTCTGAGCTACAAAATTAATCGTCAATTTGTACAAGATGTATTACGCTCCTGTTAGGAATTTTTCAAGAGGGAAATATCCGAAAATTTTCCCGGAAAATTGGCCGGCCGACAGTTGAATCGGTGAATATATACAGTGGATTAATAATTAAAGTTTCTTTTTTTTGGCGAAATAAAATTAATTCCAAAGTCAAATCGATCACTTTTGGATACCCCTAATATATTGGCTGGAATTAAATTTCTTATTTACGAAAACATTTCGTAAGTTAATTAAAAATTTTAAATGAAAAAAGCGTTTTTTTAAATTTATCTTTTATAATACCTGTAATTATAGAATGTGGTACAACATATACAATGGGGATTAATACAAGTTAAAATCCGTTATTATTATATCTTAATCAGTTATAACGCTATAAGAGTTTGTACCGACTGTTAAATATGTTAAATTTTGTACGCATAAAATATATTATGTACCGTGTATCCCCGATATCCCCTTACGACTCTGAATCTCATAAAATCTCTGACGGATTCGTTTTTAATTACGTTTTTATTTCAGAAATTAAAAAAAAAATCGTACAAACGTTTTATCGATAAGGGTTAGGCCGAACGTGTCATTTTCTTATTATATATTAGTCATTTATGAAATTTCTTCCAACAAACTCCGTGCCCCGTAAATTGCCCGTACTGTCGGCGCGACAAATTAATAAATAGACGGTAATTGCTGTAGGCGATAAAAGTCGTGGAACATGTCCACGTTATCGGCCGAATATCGGGGGGGGGGCTTAATAGGGGTTTAAAAGCGACCGCGAATGAAATACATTTAGCAGTATTTAAATCGGTATCGGAACAGCTCTAGGTACGAATATTTTTATTTGGTAGGAATGAGACTAAAAATTTTAGTTTTTTTTCGACTGCCTAATCATCACGTGTGTGATTGCAGATGGATCCACCACGGTATGGATCACCACGGTATGGATCACCACCACGCCCACATGGATCACATGATGGCCAACCATTCTTCCGGTATGGATCACGCGACTATGGATCACGATTCTGCTGGAGCCGGATCTCCCGTGGACCATTCGTCGATGGGTCACATGGCCGGCCACGATCACATGGGAGGTGGAGGCGATCACATGATGATGATGTCGGTGAGCAAAGAGATGTTACGGGGGGGGGGCCCGTCCGACTTTCAGGTCGCATTTTACGAGATTTTAACCGATAATTAACAGCTTTTTTCATGAGATATCACCATAAATTTTAATCCCATAACGTTGTCAAAACAAACAGTATCAGTATCAAATTTTTTTTTTCATTCCCCTATATAGGTTTATAATTGCTGATTTTTCGTTCCCCCAATTTTTTTTTGGGGGGATTTAAAATAAAAATTCGGTCCATAAGCAAAGAGATGTTACGGGGCCGTCCGACTTTCAGGTCGCATTTTACGAGATTTTAACCGATAATTAACAGCTTTTTTTAGTGAGATATCACCATAAATTTTAATCCCATAACGTTGTCAAAACAAACAGTATCAGTATCAATTTTTTTTTTCATTCCCATATAGGTTTGTAATGCTGATTTACGTCTCCAATTTTTTTGGGGGATTTAAAATAAAAATTCGGTCCATAAGCAAAGAGATGTTACGGGGCCGTCCGACTTTCAGGTCGCATTTTACGAGATTTTAACCGATAATTAACAGCTTTTTTGAGTGAGATATCACCATAAATTTTAATCCCATAACGTTGTCAAAACAAACAGTATCAGTATCAAATTTTTTTTTTCATTCCCCTATATAGGTTTATAATTGCTGATTTTTCGTTTTCCCCCCCCCCAATTTTTTTTTGGGGGGGATTTAAAATAAAAATTCGGTCCATAAGCAAAGAGATGTTACGGGGGGGTCCGACTTTCAGGTCGCATTTTACGAGATTTTAACCGATAATTAACAGCTTTTTTTAGTGAGATATCACCATAAATTTTAATCCCATAACGTTGTCAAAACAAACAGTATCAGTATCAAATTTTTTTTTTCATTCCCCTATATAGGTTTATAATTGCTGATTTTTCGTTTCCCCAATTTTTTTTGGGGATTTAAAATAAAAATTCGGTCCATAAGCAAAGAGATGTTACGGGGGTGGGGTGGGGCCCGTCCGACTTTCAGGTCGCATTTTACGAGATTTTAACCGATAATTAACAGCTTTTTTAGTGAGATATCACCATAAATTTTAATCCCATAACGTTGTCAAAACAAACAGTATCAGTATCAAATTTTTTTTTTTCATTCCCCTATATAGGTTTATAATTGCTGATTTTTCGTTTCCCCCAATTTTTTTGGGATTTAAAATAAAATTCGGTCCATAAGCAAAGAGATGTTATGGGGCGGGCCCGTCTGACTTTTCAGGTCGCATTTTACGAGATTTCAACCGATAATTAACAGCTTTTTTTAGTGAGATATCACCATAAATTTTAATCCCATAACGTTGTCAAAACAAACAGTATCAGTATCAATTTTTTTTTCATTCCCCTATATAGGTTTATAATTGCTGATTTTTCGTTTCCCCCCAATTTTTTTAAAGGAAATTCGGTCCATAAGCAAAGAGATGTTATCCGACTTTCAGGTCGCATTTTACGAGATTTTAACCGATAATTAACAGCTTTTGAGTGAGATATCATAAATTTTAATCCCATAACGTTGTCAAAACAAACAGTATCAGTGGTTTATAATTGCCGTAAAACCTTTAAATAATAATTATGATGGACCGGAATACCTTTTTTTTTTTTTAGAAATCCAGGTCAGTATATTGTGTCGTTTAAACCACAATAGCCACAATCTTGTCCTTCTCCTTGCGGATAGGACCAGTGATAATAAACCGGTCGCAAATACTTACGGTGCGCGTGAGAAAATAAACATTCTCTATAAATAATAAAAACCCTATGCTGTACGCTAAATGTATTCCTGTTTTTTTTTTTTTTCCCTTTTTTCAACCGTCCAGATGACGTTCCATTTCGGAGTTAACGAGAAAATACTGTTCGATTCTTGGAGCATTTCGTCGGTCGAAGGGCTGATCGGTTCGATGATCGGAATTTTCGTCCTCGCACTCCTCTACGAAGGGCTCAAGTATTTCAGGTAATAGCGTTAAGTATAAATATAATTAAGTATAAAAATATATACATTCGCAAGAGTGGAGAATCGAAGAACAGAAAAGTTCGAGGTTTTTTTATTGATTTTTCGATAAAATAATGTCATTAGGATGCGTCCTTGAAATTTAAGTGTAAAATATTAATAAACAGCTCTCATTTTTAGAACAGTGACACAAGATCATTATGTTTAATTACTATTGAATGACCTAACAGTTGTAAATCTAAATTTTAAATGTATTGTAATGTTGCGAATGTAAATAATCGTTAACTTTTTCTCCACGGGCTGAAAATCCCTAACTATTTCATACGTACTGTAAACAATTAATTTTATATATATATATATATATATATATATATATATATATAATTATATTAGGGGTACCCAAAAGTAATCAATATTTCGACTTTGGAATTCATTTTATTTCGCTAAAAAAGAAACTCCTCGAGACCAAAATCTTATCAAATTGTCGATTATTTTTGGGTGCACCTAATATATATATATATATATAAAAAAATATAAAATATTTTCTGTGATGCCACATTTTTGAGGTTTATCAAATTGTCGTTATTTTTGGTGCATATTAAAAAATTATAGCCATTATAATATTAAAAATAAGCCATTAATATTAATAATTAATATTTGGTCCTTTATTTATTTTATTTTATTTTTTTTTCCCAGGAAATATTGGTTATGGAGAACATTCAATTCACTACAATACAGATCGGTTGAAATGCCTGTTGATAAGAATTTACCCGACTGTAACAGAGTTGTCCAGTAAGTGTATTTATATTATAAATAAACATATATATATATCTAAATATATATATATATATATATATATATATATATATATATATATAAAATTATGTATTCATATGGCGGTCCTCTTGTGTTTGTCATTTCAAAACGTCATTGTTGCCAATTTGGGCGTGCCTATGCACTTTGCCTCACCAAATGCGCATTTAAAGTCGGCGAACCGAACGTAATGAATATCCATAAAGTTGTTTTTTGTTTTTCAGAAAATAAAATATTCTAATTGCTCTGTTTTGTTGCAGCGTCGTCGGCGAAGTGATGCACAAACAACCGTAAGTGCGAACAGACACTTTTTACTTGCACTCAATTTTTCGTTCCTTCTCGTAAATTTTTCTTTTCTTTTTTGCGGTTTTTCACCTACCTCGCTTGTTGAATGCGTGCGCGATATTCGTTCGTCTATTAAAACGGACAAATATTTTGAATATTTAACTATTTTAATTTATAATTTATAATGTATTCTTTCAAATTTTAATACCTCGTACCTCATCTCTGTTAAAAGTCCCTGCTTTAAAAAGTAACCTTGTTGTAGTCATTGTTGTAACCTCGTTGAAAAGCATTGTTTCAGCCATTGTTGAAGTCATTGCTCAAAATCATTGTTGTAGCCATTGCTTTAAAAAATTGTTACTTGTTACAGAATCATTGTTGTAGTCATTGTTGAAAATTGGTGTAGTCATATTGAAAAATTGTTTCATTGTTGAAGTCATTGCTGAAAATCATTGTTGTAGTCATTGTTGAAAGCGTTGGTGTAATATTGAAATAATTGTTGAAAATCATTGTTGAAGTCATTGAGAATCATTGTTGTAGTCATTGTTGAAAAGCGTTGGTGTAGTCATATTGAAATAATTGTTGAAAATCCATTGTTGAAGTCATTGCTGAGAATCATTGTTGTAGTCATTGTTGAAAAGCGTTGGTGTAGTCATATTGAAATAATTGTTGAAAACCATTGTTGAAGTCATTGCTGAGAATCATTGTTGTAGTCATTGTTGAAAAGCGTTGGTGTAGTCATATTGAAATAATTGTTGAAAATCATTGTTGAAGTCATCGCTGAGAATCATTGTAGTAGACATTGTTGAGAGGCGTTGGTGTAGTCATATTGAAATAATTGTTGAAAATCATTGTTGAAGTCATTGCTGAGAATCATTGTTGTAGTCATTGTTGAAAAGCGTTGGTGTAGTCATATTGAAATAATTGTTGAAAACCATTGTTGAAGTCATTGCTGAGAATCATTGTTGTAGTCATTGTTGAAAAGCGTTGGTGTAGTCATATTGAAATAATTGTTGAAAATCATTGTTGAAGTCATTGCTGAGAATCATTGTTGTAGTCATTGTTGAAAAGCGTTGGTGTAGTCATATTGAAATAATTGCTGAAAACCATTGTTGAAGTCATTGCTGAGAATCATTGTTGTAGTCATTGTTGAAAAGCGTTGGTGTAGTCATATTGAAATAATTGTTGAAAACCATTGTTGAAGTCATTGCTGAGAATCATTGTTGTAGTCATTGTTGAAAAGCGTTGGTGTAGTCATATTGAAATAATTGTTGAAAATCATTGTTGAAGTCATTGCTGAGAATCATTGTTGTAGTCATTGTTGAAAAGCGTTGGTGTAGTCATATTGAAATAATTGTTGAAAATCATTGTTAAAGTCATTGCTGAGAATCATTGTTGTAGTCATTGTTGAAAAGCGTTGGTGTAGTCATATTGAAATAATTGTTGAAAATCATTGTTGAAGTCATTGCTGAGAATCATTGTTGTAGCCAATGCTTGAAAAGCGTTGGTGTAGTCATATTGAAATAATTGTTGAAAACCATTGTTGAAGTCATTGCTGAGAATCATTGTTGTAGTCATTGTTGAAAAGCGTTGGTGTAGTCATATTGAAATAATTGTTGAAAACCATTGTTGAAGTCATTGCTGAGAATCATTGTTGTAGTCATTGTTGAAAAGCGTTGGTGTAGTCATATTGAAATAATTGTTGAAAACCATTGTTGAAGTCATTGCTGAGAATCATTGTTGTAGTCATTGTTGAAAGGCGTTGGTGTAGTCCCATTGTTGAAGTCATTGCTGAGAATCATTGTTGTAGTCATTGTTGAAAAGCGTTGGTGTAGTCATATTGAAATAATTGTTGAAAACCATTGTTGAAGTCATTGCTGAGAATCATTGTTGTAGTCATTGTTGAAAAGCGTTGGTGTAGTCATATTGAAATAATTGTTGAAAATCATTGTTGAAGTCATCGCTGAGAATCATTGTTGAGAGGCGTTGGTGTAGTCATGTTATAATAATTGTTGGAAATCATTGTTGTAAGAAATCGTTGTGTTGTTGTTGTAGGCCTTCGATGCTGAGCGCTAACCACGTTCTGCAGACATTGCTGCACATCGTCCAGATAACGCTCAGCTATTTCCTGATGTTGATCTTCATGACGTACAACGTTTGGCTGTGCGTCGCCGTCGTTCTCGGAGCCGCCGTCGGCTATTTCCTTTTCGGATGGAAAATGTCGGTCATCGACGACGTCACCGAACATTGCCACTGAAGAGGACCGAAAAGAAAAAAGTGCAGAGGAAAAGAAAAAAAAAACAGTTAGTTATTTATGTACACATATATATATATATATAAAACCAAGAATTTTTGTATTTGGATCGGTTTCCGTTTCCGGGGATTTTCACTCCGGAGTGTATCGAATACAAAGATACATTTTTTATATATAATTACGGTCGCTAGTAGACAGCAAATGTAAAAAAAAAAAAAAATTACGAATTTTTTTCCATTCCACAAAACCCTGTACAGGGTAGAGTTTTGTCACAACCCCACAAAACAGCAAATATAACTTTAAAAAATATTCTAAAATATTCGCTTTCCCCGTTCCGTGTTTTTAGAAAATTAATAAAGCGCGAGACAATAACGTTTTTATACTTTCGATTTCACCCTCAAATCGGTACCAGTTCGGCCGCAATCGAATTCTTGACATAAATTTTATTATCTTGATTATTTTTCAACATTACATTCAGAAATGTCATTCCGAATTTTTAACGCAGCGTTATCCGTCTTGTGCACAAAATTTATGTCGCTCTGCGTACATTTATTCGATATATTCGAATATATTCCAGCAGGGGGAAAATTGTTGTAGAAATAGAATTTTTTTTTTTTTTTTAATATGAAATTTTAAATTTTCGAAATCAAAATCCGATGCGAAATTCGTGTCGAGATCAGGTTTTTTTTTTTGACGGTGCCGAAGTTTTGATGGACCAAAATAAAAATATGGAAATGACGATTATGTTTTTTATAAGTTAGTTTTTAACCCTCTGCGGTCCAAATTATTTTATTATAAATTCAAAAAAATTTATATCGATATTGGTCGTCTTGAGAACGTTACAGGATTTATGGGCCATGTCACGAAAAAAGCTGTAATTATTCGGTAAAATTTCGATTGAAATTGAAACGCGAACTGAAAGTTGGACGGGCCCCCGTAGAGGGTTAAAATGGAGTTTTTCGGAAAATTTTCAAAAATCAAAATCCGAAGCGAAATTCGTGTCGAGATCAGGTTTTTTTTTTTTGACGGTGTCGAAGTTTTGATGGACCAAAAAAAAATATGGAAATGACGATTATGTTTCTTATAAATTTATTTTTAACCCTCTGCGAACCGAATTTTTTTATTTTAAATAAAAAAAAAATTTATATCGTTATTGGTCGTCTTGAGAACGTTAAAGATTTATTGGCCATCCCAGAGAGAAAGCTATAAATATAAAAAAAGTTATAATTATTTGGTAAAATCTCGATAATTTGAAACGCGAACTAAAAGTTAGACGGGCCCTCGGGAAAAATTGTTTTTCCGGATTTTCATTTGACGGAAATTTGTCGAGGCCCGGAAATGAGTCAAAAATCGTTTGAAATTATAAAACTATTTTTAAAAAAAACGAACCGAAAAACAATTATCGATACATTTGCATTGTCGATATTTCGAATGCATTTATAATTATAAAAAGAGGTATAATAACGGGAGTTATAATAAGGATATTTATTTCGTCTAATTCTTTTCATTTTTTATATATTAGGGCGCTCGAAAGTAATCGAAATTTTCACTTTGGAATCAATTTTATTTTGCTAAAAAATAAATTTTAATTATCAATCGACTCTATAGCCGATAACTACTCAAGACCGAAATACAAATACAAATTGTCGATTAATTTTGGGTAGCCCAAATATATATTCTCTGTTTAATTCACACAGAAATTGGATATTTACTGTAATTTGAAATTCTTTATATTGTTGACATTCTCAATTGTTATTAATTATTACTTTATATATATATATGTACACGTATGTATGGGCGGATTAGAATGTGTACAATTTGAAATATAAAAATAAAAAGGGCGACTATTTTTATTAGAATTCACTAAAAAAAAATTGTTATATATTATTTAAAAAAATTTTATTAAAATTCATTAAAATTCTTCGTTTAATTTTTTTTTTTTTTTTATAATTCTCGCCGTTACAAAAGTGGTGCTCTATTGTCGGTGAATATTTTAAATTTTAAATTGGTTGTTCCCGGTCTTCTATTTTATCCGATTTTATTTTCTTATTCGGCGAATTTAAATTTTTATCTTAAACCGTTCTGTCGTCCAACAACGACAGGCGAAATTTGTCGAAATTGTTTTGTAAAAAATTTTTATCGTATATTCTCTCTGTATATACGAAAAACCGGAATATACCGTAATTCGCCGTAGGTCAAAAATATGGTGACATTTCGCTTTTACCGGTAACCGTTATCCGGTAATACGAATAAACGTTACGTTGCATTTAAAGCGAAAACACTTAATAACGTTTGCGAATTAATGTTCACAGTTTCGCGAAACTGCAAAACAGTTTCGATTTTTTGCATTCGACATATTTCGCGTTCCGATCGACAAAAAAATTCCAACGAAAATATCCAGATCGGATATTTTTTATGATATGGATTTATGAAAAAAATCCATTAATTATGTATATATATATAGTTCCTGATAATTTTATTCTCCTTTGTTTTCTCTTTGGAATTTTATTTTATTTTTTTTCTCTCTCTAAAATATAAAATATATTTTTTGATATCTGAAAGTGTAAGAAAATAGGAAAAAAAAAATATTGAAAATACAAAATACTAGGCCCGGCCTAACAATAAATAAATATTACGTAAGTTGCCTTGCGCGTATCCAAAATGCTTGCTGAAAAATAATAACGATTATGTTAACATCGATAATAACAATTATTTTACTTATTGTTCTGTGATAGTTTGATAAGTTTTTCCTTTTGTTTATTTTTATTTTTTTTTTTTTTGATTTTTGCGTTTCGACAGATATGTATCGGTGCGATAAATATGTTTCGTCGATATATCTCTGATCAGATATATATATATATATATATATATAAAATATATATAATGGAAAGGGTTAATTTTACATTTCACATATTATTTTTTTGTGTTTTTTCATCGTTTATTCTTTGATTTGTACGCGTAGTTAAAAGAAAAAAAATACATATTTTGTTTTTCTTAATGTTTATTTGTATCGGTTTAATGTTCTCGATTTTAGAAAAAAAAGGAAGTTATCCGAATAAATTAATTATCTTTTATCGCCGTTAATTTTGAATCACTTCGTGTGTCTGATAAAACGGATTTTCGCAGCGATTTTCATTTTTACTATTTGATATTGAAACACCGATTTTTTTTTTCTGAAGGCGAAAATTGTATTTTCTTGAATAAATGTTGTTTCTAGAAAATGTTGTGTCCTCTCTTAATGTTCTTCACACTTCCTCCTCCGTTTCCCTCACTATTTATTCCTACTATAATTAAATATATATATTTTATGAAATTTATGCCAACATTGCTAAGTATTGAAAGAAAGAGTATAATCGATTTTTCCGGGGATCATTGAGTAGCGAATAATCAATAAATTAACACAAAAATATATAAACATTCAATTTTTTGTATTCTTCGAAACTTTATTTGTATTGTCTTGGTCAGTTACTTTTGTATATTACCAAAAACTTTTCAGTTCAAAGGTCATAATGAATAAAAAAATATTTGACCTTCCCGGCATTTAATTCGTCAAATCGCCGCCAGACGGCTGCACTACTCCACGGGAAACGTCGATGCGGGCGCTGGTAGTTCCAGAAATCGCCTCCAGGTGGCAGCACTGCACGGGAAATCCTAATATTTATATATTTCTGACAAGCATGTTCGTAGCACAGTGTCAGCTTTTTTTTCTTTTTTAAAAAAAAACTATTATTCCAGCTAAACTTCGATATTTAAATAAATTATGTTAAATATTATATTTTTTTATAACAATTCCAGAAATATGACATATTACTCGTTCGCTACTATTTTCATTATTATCACATATAACATTACTCAATTTCATATTATCTGAAATTTGGTAAATTATTTCAGAAAATTTCCTCGAAAGTAAAAATATAAAACTAATTTATAAATGTAAGGTCGTGCAGGATTAAGAAAAAGTCGATTTGGAAAATGTGTATTTTAATCGGAGTGCACAGATTAAATACAGATAGAACAGAGTACGATAATAGATTTGATTTTTTGAGAAATATATATATATATAGTATATATAACAATAATTGCGTCGGTTATAATATCGAATACGGTAGAATAAAATAATAAATAACGATGCGGAATTAAAAATATATATATATATGTATAAGAATTTTACATTAAAATACACAAATATTTTTATTTTTTCCAAAATAATTGTTTTCTTCTTCTCGCTCAGGCAGAATTTTGATTTTGTGAGTGTCCTGCGGACAAAATTTCAATTTTGGACATCCGCCTGTCATTTCGTTATTTTTACGGTTCGGCAATATATATATTATTGTTATTAGTGTTCGGATTATCGGTTTCAGCGTATTGGAGGAGTAGGATTGGAGGAGGAGGAGGAGATTAGACGGACGAGGATTGTTGGACGAGGATTGTCGGATGAGGATTGTCGGACGAGGATTGTTGGATGAGGATTGTTGGACGAGGATTGTCGGATGAGGATTGTTGGATGAGGATTGTTGGACGAGGATTGTCGGACGAGGATTGTCGGACGAGGATTGTTGGACGAGGATTGTCGGATGAGGATTGTCGGATGAGGATTGTTGGATGAGGATTGTCGGATGAGGATGATGATGATGATTGAAGGGGGCCAAAAGACGCAATAAAACCACTTATTGCGTCTAAAATTCTGTCTACTTATTTTGTTTAGCCCCTTCTCGTTAAAACAAAAAACGCAAAAACAAAAATTGAAAAAAAAAATAAATTCAACTTCCGACCCCGGATTTTACAAAAGGGACGAGCAATTTCGCGGAACGACACTCAAATTCTCAAATTTTTTTCCCTTTTCTTTTTACAGACCTTCGAGCCCTCGCCCAGGTCGGATTGTGAAAAGAAAGAGAGAGAAAAAAAAAAAAAGTTAAAAACACGATAATAAAATATAATACGTTTTAACAAAATTACATCTAAATAAATATAATAATAATAATAATAATAATAAAGGATACAATTAAATACAATCTGAAAGGGAAAAAAAAAAGAATCCGACCGGAATTGTAGCACTCCCGGGGGAATCGGTTTTTTTTCAAAAATATTAATAAATATTAAAATTTGCAATAATATATGTACGGTGCGTATCCTCTCCCCCCCCCCACCATACATAAATTGTTATTATAACTCTTCGGGGAGGGGCAAATATACGTTCGGCGATTTAACGTTATTTTATTAGCCGATATAATAATAATAATAATAATAATAAGTTAACCGATGTTGTAAAGAGTTATATAACAGTGTGGCACATACTGAATAGGGGTTGGAAAGGGGGTAGGGGGAGTGGGGGATGGGGGTCTATATACCGTTTCGCCCCTCTATTTACACATTGCCAAAAGAAAAAAAGAAAAAAAAAAGAAAAAACTACGAATAAATCAACACGACAAAGAAGACGACGACAAAAATAAAGGTTGTGTCGTCTCTTTCTCTCTCTCTACATCTCCAACGATAAATAATTAAACGACACTGTTATTATTTATTATAAGAAGAAGAAAGGGGTTAATTACACAAATAAATAATATAGATAGATAAGTTATATATATATTTTTTTTTTTTTTTTGGTTTCTCGACCAAATATATGGAATAGAAATTTTCAACGGGGTTTCGGGAGACGATTTTTTTTTTTTTTGTTGGAACGAAAATTGGCAGTGTTTCGATCGGAGAGCTCTATAAAAATTCTACAAATGGGGTTTTTTTTTTTCTTTCTTTTTTACAAACGCAAGGCACACCGTTTTCGCTTTTTTTCCTCTTCTTCTTCTTCTTCTTCTTCTTCGAGAAAAGACAATTTAATTTCGTTTTCTCCCTTATCTCAATCTCACAGAAAAAAACCAAAAAAAAAACCAAGTTTCGAACTTTGACAAAATAAGAAATTTCGCTTCTGTCCCCCGTCACTTTTGTAGTGACGGTTATTAAAAGGTTTATTTATTTTTTTATATATCTCTATATATATATATATATATGTGGGGATGGCGAGGGTATATAGATATGTATATAAAGAGGCGGAGAAGAGATTGTGGGGGGTTGGGGGGATAGGGGGTTTAAAGGTAATTTTGTTTGTTTCGGTTACCGATATATATATATTTTTTTTGTTTTCTTCTCCCTCCTGGTTTATAGGTCCGATTCGCCGTAGAGCGCTGTCGAAAACGACATATAGTCGAGCGCTCCCGGCACGCCGTTGGGCCCCTTGTACTGTGGCATCCTCTTGATGCAGTATTCGGCCTGGTCGGGCGGCAGCTCCCTCCTCAGCTCGTCGGCCAGTATGTACGGCTGCAACAGTACGCGGAACAGTTCAGTTAACGACAATATCTTACGCTACGGTACGGTAAAGTTGTACCGAAGACGGAGCCGGTGAGAGGAGACGGAAACAGACAAAATCTACAGTATTCGGTAAGGTTGTACTGAGGACCGAACGGCTCAGAAACACACAAAATCTATGGTATTCAGTAAGGTCGTACTGAAGACCGAACCAGTGAGAGGAGATGGAAACACATGAAATCAATAGTATTCAGTAAAGTTGTACTGAAGACTGAACCAATGAGAGGAGATGGAAACACACAAAATCTAAGGTATTCGGTAAAATTGTACTGAAGACCAAACCGGTATAGAAACACACAAAATCTACAGCTATTCGGTAAAATTGTACTGAAGACCAAACCGGTATAGAAACACACAAAATCTACAGCATTCAGTAAAGTTGTACTGAAGACGGAGCACACAAAATGTATGGTATTCAGTAAAGTTGTACTGAACACCGAACCAATGAGAGGAGATGGAAACACACAAAATCTACAGTATTCGGTAAGGTTGTACTGAAGACCGAACCATTGAGAGGAGATGGAAACACAAAATGTACGGTATTCAGTAAAGTTGTACTGAAGACCAAACCAATGAGAGGAGATGGAAACACACAAAATGTACAGTATTCAGTAAAGTTCCGTTCAAGTTATTGCGTTATCCGAGCACTGATGAAAAGACGTTGTTATCGGAAAGAAAGAGAAAAAATGGGAAAATAGCGCAGACCTTGTCAGCGGCCAGAATGCGGAAGAGTCGATGACTTGTTCGGCGTGTCTGTATCTGTCGATTCGCGTCATGAAATCGAGGAAAGCGTCGAAGTGAACGTAGCCGGTGTTGTTCGGATCAACGACGGCCAATATGCGCTGGAAATCGATCTCGCCCTTAAAAAAAAAAAAAAAAACCATAAATATTTAACAAATTACGGTACAAACACACTTTTTTTTGGTACAGTTGGACCGGTTTCGGCTGCTCGACGCACTCCAGTAGCGACTGGATATGGACAGTATACTAAGTGACACAGTGAAGTAACCGGAAAACGATCCAAAGCGCCAGAGTACTGGCGATGTCGAGTGGCGATACCGTCCCTGTCAAAAGACTGTTAAAACTACAAGAGATTTAATTAAATTTTTTAATTCTTCCTCTACTGTTAAATATACCGGCAGAACGACGGCGGCGTTCCGTTCAATTCACGTCGCGAACAATTAGAAATATTACCGTGCGATTGAAACGGTTGTAATTGAAACCATCGGATTGGCGGGTTTAGTCGTCGAATTTAAAATTTTATACCGTATATTTTGTACGGTAGCCCCTCTCGGTGAGTTGGGTTACAAAACTCTAATGCCCTTTCGGTAAAGTTGTACTGAAGACCGAACCGAGAGGAGAGGAAACGCAAAATGAAATCTAAGGTATTCGGTAAAGTTGTACTGAAGACCGAACTGGCGAAGGAGACGCAAATGAAATCTAAGGTATTGGTAAAGTTGTACTGAAGACTGAACTGGCGACGGTACGGTATTCGGTAAAGTTGTACTGAAGACCGCCCAGTGAAGGAGAAACGCCTTACGAAATCTACGGTATTCAGTAAAGCTGAAGACTGAACTAAGGAGAAACGCGAAATCTACGGTATTCGTAGACCACAAAATGGGTAGTCGAACTGAAAATTTTATATCTCTTGTTGAAAATCGGTAATTAAGCCGGATAATTTGTTTCGCCACTTCGGGCGGCGAATACGATGGCGAAACAGCGAAATCCGGTTCCGTCTTTCGCCAGAACCGGTGCATGAAATCTACGGTATTCGCAGACCGTAAAATGGGTGCGTCGAACTGAAAATTTTATATCTCTTGTTGAATTGTTAAAAAATCGGTAATTAAGCCGAATATTTTGTTTCGCCCGATACGATGGCGAGCAGCCGAAACCCGGTTCTGGCGAAAGGCGGAACCGCCGCGAAATCTACGGTATTCGCAGACCACAAAACGGGTGCGTCGAACTGAAAATTTTATATCTCTTGTTGAATTGTTAAAAAATCGGTAATTAAGCCGGATATTTTGTTCCGCCGAATACGATGGCGAGCAGCCAAAACCCGGTTCTGGCGAAAGGCGGAACCGGCGCATAAAATCTACGGTATTCCGACCGCTCGGAGAGCGCAAAACGTACATTCTAAACTACTATAGAAAGGCGTAATCGACACCGTAATTGTCGGCTATAATTTATAATGCCGGCGCAGACCTGTCTGTCCTTGCCGATGCTGTATCCGAGCGATACTAGGCACGATTTGAACTCGTCGGGGGCCAGCCGGCCGGTCCTGTTCTTGTCGAAGTGGTTGAACGACGCCCTGAACTCGTTCAGCTGTTCCTGCGTTATTCCCTTCGAGTCCCTCGTCAGTATCTGGTTTTCGACTTCGTTGATGTTCCGGTTGATCGAAGTCAACAGCTGTTCCCAGCCGACTCTCAGCGTCTCCATCGTGTACTGAGTGTACCTGTTGTATAACGGCGACAAATATAAATCAGTAATCTATATATATATATATATAATATGCATTTGTTGTCTGTCCGTCTGTTCCCGTTATAACGCAACATCTAGACAACAAAATAACTTGAAATTTTTATATACGTACACAAAATTACATTCCGAATGTTCTTAAACAGGTTTCGTTGTAAATAAACCTCCAAAAAATAAATGATTCGGGGTGATTTCTCTGCACGACAATTTGCAAACAAGTCGCTCCGTATTGGAAACGGTAAAGTTACCGAATATCCTTCGACAGGCCTCGTCATTATACCGTGTGTCGTCAAATTGTCAACCCCCCCCTCTGCCCCGATGAGCTTCTCTGTCCAAGCTGTAGCCCCTGACATTCGACAAAATTTCATCCGGGATCCGGAAAAGCTTTCCGAAAGGCGGAAATGATGTAGTCGAGAGAAGCTTAATGTCGCACATACACCGTTCAAAAGCGGCTTCAGCGGCAAGAATATACCTACGAGTCCGTAGACCGATCCTTAATTACGACGGCGGTACAATATTCCACCCCCACCCCGTCGGGTTTCTTTTTTTTTTTTTTTTTTTTTTTTTTTTTTAGGTTTGAATTCCGTCCAGACTACGGATTCGCAAGCTCACGACCGATTCCGCACAAGTCGGTGCTCGATTACGCCGATCAATATTTCGATGCACCGAGGTTGTGCAAGATTAATTGCGAAAAAGGTGATGCGCTCGCGACATCGCTCGAGCCGCACAGTACTCACACAGGGGTGTGTTTAAGGGTGAGAATGTATCTCCGTTCAGTGATACCTATATTCGCCTCAGATAATGACAAATTCGGAGACTACAGTACCCTCTAAAACTGCGCTTTGCGGCGCGCCACCGTCGACAAAGTCGGACGGCGTCCAGTCTGTTCCGACTTCGCAGACACCGAAATATACTTTTCTCATGGACAGTTGTACGTGGGCAAAAAAGAGGGAAAAAACCTACATCGTCTAACACACCGAATGGAACTACCGAAAAAAATGTTGTTTATCGCGTCGCTTTCAAAATGAATGCGCCTGTTTATTCCAGGAAAATAAACTTTTTTTTTTTTAACGCTTTTACAAAAAACTCATTTTAAACCCGCCAATTTGCACCTAGTCTTCTATAAAACCGATCTACAAAGCGATATCAATTAGGGGAAGCCGAAAGTAAGAATTTTATTCGGCTAAAAAGAAACTTTAATTATTAAAACCCGTCGCCGTAAATGACGCCCTATAGTCATCCGATATTTAAGCACATTTTAATCGATAAATAAAGAACAGCGTCCGGAGCGAGTTGACGGTTGTAGCCGTGGCCGACTCAGTTTTTTGCGAAAACTGCGGTCGAACGTGATAATTTTCATTTCCACGAATATACAAGTTACAATCGATTAAATCCGTCAAAAAAAAAAAAGAAAAAGTGTGTTTCCGAGCGACATCGCCAATAAAAAGTGTAAGCGCGACTAAGCGCCAATCTACTGTATATTCGCCACTTTTCAGGGCAAATTTTCAATTCCCCCCTCTCGAGGAACTGTTCGAGATCCGAAATAACATCTTATCAAATTGTCGATTACTTTGAGTATAACGAATAATTTAGTGTCTGTATGCGGTGCTCACGTGAACGGACTCAAAAGAACGGATTTGAATAGAAAATTTGACTCTTAATCACTTGAAACGACGTGAAATTGACCTTAAGCGACAAACTGACACAATATACAAAGCGATACTGAAACCGACACGGAATTGAGCTATCGGGTTCCGCCGAGACATGAGATTCCGATCGTAAAGTCCTTCGCTGTTCCCACGTCCCCGGTATTTCTAACCAGAGAATCCACCATGACCTCAACATACCGTGGATATACAGAATTGAGCTATGGTGTTTCACCGAGACATGAGATTCCGATCGAATCTTTTCACTTCGGACAATCCACCATGACCTCAACATACTGGATATACGAATTGAGCTATGGTGTTTCACAATTTGAGACATCCAACATCGCCGCATCCAGAGATTCCGACGAAAGTCCTTCTACCGTTCCCTAATGCTCCCCGGTATGTTTCTAACCGGAGAATCCACCATGACCTCAACATACCGTGGACATACGGAATTGAGCTAGAGATCTTCTGAACCCTATAGAATTGTTTTACTGAGCCATCATTTATTGAAAAGTGCCGCCATCGGACGGTTTCTTTTGGAAGCAATTTAGCGAAACACACACTCAACACATGTATATATAATTATATTATAATTGATTGTACGAATAAAGAAAAATACGCGCGATGTACCTGTTCTCAAAAATCATGCCCTCCTGAATCGCCTGGTGGATCTTTTCAAGTTCTTCGATGTGCGGTTTGTACGCGTAGACGCCCTGTTCGTACTCCTTAAGCCTGTGCAATTGATCTTCGAGAGAGCCCTGGACAACGACAAAAAAAACGCATCATTATTATATATTAATTATACACTCTTGATATCGATTATATACAGCTAGGTTTGTAATAGATGAAACGACAAACTGGATATTTACGTATGTGCCAAGTAAAACGTTATCGCTTCGCTTGGAATGCTGTCGCTTCAACGCCTGTCAGTCGTAATGAGATTTCTGTCTTATTCGATTTGGTCAGTATAGAACGGTTTATTTGCTTTCAGTAGCGGCGTTACTTTTTGACACCTCTCACTTGTATTGTGGCGGTCTGTTTGTCGTGTATATATATATATATATATATATATATATATATATACACGACAAACAGACAACCACCACAGTACAATTGACAGTGTCCAAAAACGTCCAAAGTGCCAAAAGTAACGCCGCTACTGAAGACGGGCTAGCGGCCAAAACCGTTCTATAGCGAAGACCTAGACGGAAACGCACAAAATCTACGGTATTCCAACCCGTCGCAGACCAAAATTATTTTGAAGCTATTGTCGGTCATCGTTCCTTTTTAAATAATAACAATAAATAAAGCGATTATCACTTAGGAGAGGTCAATACAGAGCCGCCGCAAATCGCCAACGATATGAAAATTGGGCTCGATGAATAAAAGTTCCGCAATTGCGCCCGTGTCGACCGAAAACAGTTCGCCTATACAACACTAAATCTACGATATGAGAAATTTCAAATTACAATTTTTAGAAAAAGATACTCGAAAACTATTTTTAAGGCCACTTTTTGTATATGAGTTGTCGGGGCCCAATTAAAATTTGCAAGAGAGAGAGAGAGAAATTAAAATTGTGTCCTTTATCCTGAAAGAGAGAGAGAGAGAGAGAGAGAGAGAGTAGGAAGAGAGAGAGAGAGAGAGAGAGAGAGAGATTTTATTTATTATTTAGAGAGAGAGAGGGAGAGGAGAGAGAGGAGAGGAGAGAGAGAGAGAGAGAGAGGAGAGAGAGAGAGAGAGAGAGAGAGAGAGAGAGAGAGAGAGAGAGAGAGAGAGAGAGAGAGAGAGAGAGAGAGAGAGAGAGAGAGGGAGAGAGAGAGAGAGAGAGAGAGAGAGAGAGAGAGAGAGAGAGAGAGAGAGAGAGAGAGAGGAGAGAGAGAGAGAGAGAGAGAGAGAGAGAGAGAGAGAGAGAGAGGGGAGAGAGAGAGAGAGAGAGAGAGAGAGAGAGAGAGAGAGAGAGAGGGAGAGAGAGAGAGAGAGAGAGAGAGAGAGAGAGAGAGAGAGAGAGAGAGAGAGAGAGAGAGAGAGAGAGAGAGAGAGATGGGAGAGAGAGAGAGAGAGAGAGAGAGAGAGAGAGAGATGATGAGAGAGAGGAAATAAAATTGAAAATAATAAATAAACAGACCTGGAGAGGTACGATGATGATTTGAATCTGGCTCTGATCCACGGACCGACCTGGTGCTGCTGGGCAACACGACCGAACTGCCTCCTCAACATCTCATTGTCTGCAGGAAATCGATGTAAGGAACGGAAATCGGATATTAAAGAGACAGAAATCACAACAGATCCGAAAATAGAAATTTTAAAAGTGATTCATGGAAAGACAATTGTGTACATGAACATCGGAGATATACGTAAATATGATGCGAAATATATATATTATTTTGGGCTGAAATTTTTGTTTTTAAACATAAATCAAGGTTGAAGCCTAATAATTGATCAAAGATATTGTCCGTATATTTGTTTTTTTAAATTTTGCGAACGTTTTCAATATACACTTACGGTATATCGAATAAATAATGACGGATCCGCAATTAAATTTACCCAAAAAACTAAAATATTCGGTTCTTCTTGGTGTGGACAGAAAATTCTTAATCGGAACTGTTTTTTTTTTTATAATAATAATAATTTATAAATAGGACATTCGGTGTACAATTATCACGAACATAAATATTTTTGTTGTTCTAGAATCGCAATCGTTTACTGGGCAGTCGACTGTAAGTCAAGAGTGTACAAAAATATTTTTAGTTCTACAATTTAAGAATCGCACAATCGGAATGGGCAGCCGACTTAAGTCGGAATGGTTTCTACAATTTAAGCAGGAATCGGAATGGGCTTCGAAAGCGGAATGGGCAGTCGACCGAAGAGTGTACAAAAAATATTTTTAGTTCGTTCTACAATTTAAGAATCACAATCGGAATTTACGGAATGGGCAGTCGACTTCCGTAAGTCGAAGAGAGTGTACAAAAAATATTTTTAGTTCGTTCTACAATTTAAGAATCGCAATCGGAATTTACGGAATGGGCAGTCGACTTCCGTAAGTCGAAGAGTGTACAAAAAATATTTTTAGTTCGTTCTACAATTTAAGAATCACAATCGGAATTTACGGAATGGGCAGTCGACTTCCGTAAGTCGAAGAGAGTGTACAAAAAATATTTTTAGTTCGTTCTACAATTTAAGAATCGCAATCGGAATTTACGGAATGAGCAGTCGACTTCCGAAAGTCCAGAAAAAAAACCAAAAAAAACCAGAAAATTGCCCCAAACCGAAAATGTATTTAAAAATATATATATATAAATTTTAAGATAGACGTCGTTATAAAGGATACTCTGCTGTTTCCTGAGTTCTGCCTGCAGTGTCGAATCCCTCTGCGGCACGAGCTGTCTCACTTCGGTCCATTTTCTGGTCAGATCCTGGCCA
This sequence comes from Lethocerus indicus, assembly GCA_019843655.1. Taxonomy (NCBI): domain Eukaryota; kingdom Metazoa; phylum Arthropoda; class Insecta; order Hemiptera; family Belostomatidae; genus Lethocerus; species Lethocerus indicus. Next base: position 25,673 of record JACDQD010000109.1, read on the forward strand.
AATATTAAAATTATTTTTTATTTTTTTTAGAATTTCAAATAAGTATTTTTTATATTCTCTCGCATTTTCAAATCAGCCGATCTACTGTCAGAATCAAGTGTTCGGCCAAATTTTGAAGACAGTAAAGCGTAAGTTCAACTACAGTATGGTACATCTTTAAGTCGGACTTTAAGCTACACTTTCGCCAAAAATTGAGAAACAATTCCGTCGATTAGTTTGCAAGTTATGGACCGTTAAACGGTGGATACATTTTTTTGGACCGCTCCGTATATATTGATGCTGCTAACGTAAACTGCCGACACACACTGCGTTTAATTTGTATTCAATGTCTCGATTACGAACGTTGTGTGTATATAATTGATATAACTAAATTTAAAAAAAAATGAGTAAATAGCGACTGACGTTGGCTGTGAGAGTTGTGTACGGGTTCTCGAGACCTCCCGGTATCTGGTACTTGGCGACCGTTGACTCGACCTCCTTGACCAGCGACACGATGCTCGTGTACTCCTTGTCGGCCTCGCCCAACGTCGCCTTGAACTGAGAATGGGCCTCCAACAGGCCCTCGATCTCCTCCATCGTGTGCACGATGAACATGTCAACGAGGTCCTCGCGGGTACCGGCCCAGCCAGTTGTTGAACGGCTGAAAACGCGCACGATCGCCAGCAGAAATGACGGCGGCGGGGGGACAAAGTTTCTGTCCGCCAACCCTTCGCCTATAACTACGCGGTAAAGAATTTGTGCCGTAAGCGAAAACGACGAGTCAGACTCGTGGTAAAGAATTTGTGCCATAAGCGAAAAAATAACAAGTCTGACTGGGTAAAGAATTTGTGCCATAAGCAAAACACAAGTCTGACTGTGGTAAAGAATTTGTGCCATAAGCGAAACAACGAGTCTGACTTGTGGTAAAGAATTTGTGCCATAAGCGAAAACAACGAGTCCTGGTAGACTAAAACAACGAGTCCATGGTAAAGAATTCCAGCCATAAGAAAAGAATTTCAAGTCTGACTGTGGTAAAGAATTTGTGCCATAAGCGAAAACAACGAAAGTCTGGGTAAAGAATTTGTGCCATAAGCGAAAACGACGTGGTCTGACTTGGTAAAGAATTTGTGCCATAAGCGAAAACTGATGACTGTGGTAAAGAATTTCCAGAAGAAAACAACGTCTGGACTCCTCGTGGTAAAGAATTTGTGCCATAAAGCGAAAAGTCGAGTAAAGAATTTGTGCTATAAGTTTAAGTGACTGTTTGTGTAAAGAATTTGTGCCAGAAGTTAAAACTGAAAGCTTTGTGGTAAAGAATTTGTGCCATAAGCGAAAACAAAGAATTTGTGCCATAAGCGACAAACGCATAAGTCTGACTCGTGGTAAAGAATTGTGCTGACTCGTGGTAGGTAAGAATTTGTGCTCTGTGGTAAAGAATTTGTGCCATTCTGAAAAACCAAGAAGTCTGACTTGTGGTAAAGAATTTGTGCCAAAGCAAAAAGGCTAAAGAATTTGTGCCACGAAGTCTCGAAAGAATTTGTGCTCTGACTCTGTGGTAAAGAATTTGTGCCATATGACTCGTGGTAAAGAATTTGTGCCATGTTTAAAACATAAAACAGTCGACTGGTAAAGAATTTGTGCTAAGCGAAAAACTGACTCGTGGTAAAGAATTTGTGCCATAAGCGAAAACAAGTCTGACTGTGGTAAAGAATTCCATAAGCGAAAACAACAAGTCTGAAAAGAATTTGTGCCATAAGCAAAATAAAGACTGTGGTAAAGAATTTGTGCCATAAGCGAAAACAACCAGTCTGTGGTAAAGAATTTGTGCGTGACTCGTGGTAAAGAATTTGTGCCATAAAAAACAACGAGTCTGACTCGTGGTAAAGAATTTGTGCCATAAGCGAAAACAACGAGTCTGACTCGTGGTAAAGAATTTGTGCCATAAGCGAAAACAACGAGTCTGACTCGTGGTAAAGAATTTGTGCCATAAGCGAAAACAAGTCTGACTCGTGGTAAAGAATTTGTTGTGCAATTCCCGTATCAAACCTCGACTCGTGGTAAAGACAGTTCCGACTTTCGTGGTAAAGAATTTGTGCCATAAGCAAAACAACCAGTGTGGTAAAGAATTTGTGCCATAAGCGAAAACATAACGTAGTGAAAAGAATTTGTGCCAAAAGCAAAAACCAAACGACGAATCTGACTTGTGGTAAAGAATTTGTGCCATAAGCGAAAAACAACGAATCTGTGGTAAAGAATTTTTGCCATAAGCGAAATGACGAGTCTGACTTGTGGTAAAGTTGAAAGAAAACAATCTTTTTCGACTTGTGGTAAAGAATTTGTGCCTGATATCGTGTAGGCCAAAGGGTCAACACCAGGGTTAAACCATTCAGATTTTATTTTGTATTACATTTTCATGATGTAATTACTGGAATATATCATCGTTTTGTATTTATCCCATCAAATTTATACTCATCGAAGGTGGGGAAATTTCCCTACAAAACTATCACATTTTACAATTTGATTTAGTTTTACGGTCTTTACGGTGAGCAAAGTAATTCAACCGTAAAATAATCATAAAGTAAAGCGAAGCCAGTAGCGATTCCGTCCACCGACCAAATAATTTATTACTTTTTCCTTGACGTAATAAAACGGTGTGAAGCAATATTAACTAAGAATTACGTATGATAAACTGTAGGTTCGTGATGTTTCTGTCTTTCGCAGGTTTGGTCTCTTTGTTAGACCGGTTTCGGCCGCCGCCATCTTATAGTAGCCAAACTGGTCTAAGTATATTCAAATGCCCCAGACCAAACCTTTCTTTCTAAAACATTACAGTACATGTGAATTTCCGTAAGGGACAATGACACAGGGACAGTTGTTTAATTTGAAAATTGATATCAGCCCCTGAGTGAGGATGCCTGACCAAAACAAACGCCACGCTGAAAAACCAAAGTGTCTACGGTTGACAGTGACAGTACCTCTCGGCCACATTATCTTCAAAGTAGATTTGTTATTTACTGACTCGACGACGCGAAATTGAAAATCGCAATAGAATACGGCTCCAAAAAGACCGAACCGTGGATATGACGAGAGGAGAGATTTGGAAACGCGAACCTACGCTGTATTCCTCCAACCCCCTCGAGGCCAAAAACGCGATATTAAACTACTGGCGATAAAATAAAAGTGACTGACGGCCGCTCTTGGCGAACTCCAGATGGAGTATGTCGATCTTCTCGAGACCTTCTGGCGTCGCCGAGGGCCTGCCTCCGCTACTAGGCCAAGCTGCCCAGCCGGTCCCACTGGTCGCAGATACGCTTACACCTCAGTTCACGCTATCGCAGTCGTGATAGCACAGCAAAAGTTTAAACACAAAATATAATATGCCATTCATTTTATTAATTAGATAAGTCGATTAGAAATCGTGAGGAAGGACCTCTTCGACCGACCGGTTACGGATTCGACAGCCTCTCTCCTGTCTTCCGACTGTCCGTAAAATATTCTTTTTCTAAGCCGAGTCCGTAAATTTATCAATTTTCTGATATAACTATTCGGAGCCGAGTTCGGAAATCGCGAGGAATGACCTCTTCGACCAAACAGTTACGGATTCGACAGCTTCTCTCCTGTCTTCCGACTGTCCGTAAATATTCTTTTTTAAGCTCCGTAAGATATAACTATTCCGAATCTGTTATTGATTCGACAGTTTTTCCTGTCTTCCCACTGTCCGAAATGTATTTTTTCTTACGAGTCCGAATATTCTTTTCTACGGTCCCAAAATGTATCAATTTTTGATATAACTATTCGGAGCCGAAGTTCGGAAAATCGAGGACCACCTGACCGAGTTTCCAAAAATATTAGAAATTTATCAATTTTCATATAACTACTGATATAACTATTCGGAGTCAGGTTTGAAATCGCGAGGAATGAACCAAACAGTTACCACGGATACAGCTTCCTGAGTCCGAAGGTGAAATTTATCAATTATATAACTATTCGGAGCGAAGTCGAAGTTCAGAAATAAGGACACCAAACAGTTACGGATTCGACAGTTTTCCTGTCTTCCACTGTCCGTGTATTCTTCTAAGCAGTCCGTGAAAATTTACAATTTTCGATATAACTTATTCGAGCCGAGTTCAGAAATCGAGTGGAAGGACCTCTTTTACGGATTCGACAGCTTCTCTCCTGTCTTCGAACTGTCCGTAAAATATTAAGCTAAGTCCGTAAATAAATTTATCAATTTTCGATATAACTATTCGGAGCCGAGTTCGGAAATCGCGAGGAAGGACCTCTTCGACCAAACAGTTACGGATTCGACAGCTTCTCTCCTGTCTTCCGACTGTCCGTAAAATATTCTTTTTCTAAGCCGAGTCCGAAAATTTATCAATTTTCGGCTATAACTATTCGGAGCCGAGTTCGGAAATCGCGAGGAATGACCTCTTCGACCAAACAGTTACGGATTCGACAGCTTCTCTCCTGTCTTCCGACTGTCCGTAAAATATTCTTTTTCTAAGCCGAGTCCGAAAATTTATCAATTTTCGGATATAACTATTCGGAGCCGAGTTCGGAAATCGCGAGGAAGGACCTCTTCGACCAAACAGTTACGGATTCGGTCTCTCCGTCGAACACTATCGTTCCTCACACCGATATTTCTATTATCGACAGGATTAAAGGGGAAATTTTAAAATTTGCAACTGACTTGAGTTCTCCAGCGATGGCCGCGATCTGTTCTACCCTGTCCTGGTGCGCGGCCAAATCGCTCTCGAAGGCCTCGTGCTTCTTCTTCAGCGCTTTCAGCTCGTTCAACTTGCACTGTCGGAAATCGCCGCTCTGCAGCATCTCCTCCTTGCCCCTCGTCCACTCCTCGTGGATGTCGGCCTTGTGCTTGAACTTCTGCGCCAGATGTTCCAACCGCTCCAGCCTGTATAAAACAGAAATCCCGATTTAATTAATACCGATTCTATTTTTCGTCCTAAGCTAGAGAGCGAGCCGACTGATCGGGCCAAAAGCGAATTTCCGCCTCATCGACCGATTTCTGTCTCCTCTCGCCGGTTTGGTCTTTCACTAGACCGGACAAATTTGTGCCATATGCAAAAAAACAACGAGTCAGACTCGCGGTAAAGAATTTGTGCCATAAGCGAAAAAACAATGAGTCCGACTCGTGGTAAAGAATTTGTGCCATAAGCGAAAACAACGAGCCTGACTCGTGGTAAAGAATTTGTGCCATAAAAACAAAGTCTGACTCGTGGTAAAGAATTTGTGCCATAAGCGAAAACAACGAGTCTGTGGTAAAGAATTTGTGCCATAAGCAAAAACGACAAGTCTGACTCGTGGTAAAGAATTTGTGCCATAAGCGAAAAACAACAAGTCTGACTCGTGGTAAAGAATTTGTGCCATAAGCGAAAACAACGAGTCTGACTCGTGGTAAAGAATTTGTGCCATAAGCAAAAACGACAAGTCTGACTCGTGGTAAAGAATTTGTGCCATAAGCGTGAAAACACCACAGTCTGGACTCGTGGTAAAGAATTTGTGCCATAAACAAAAGCCACGAGTCTGACTCGTGGTAAAGAATTTGTGCCATAAGCGAAAAACCACGAGTCCGACTCGTGGTAAAGAATTTGTGCCATAAACAAAAGCCACGAGTCTGACTCGTGGTAAAGAATTTGTGCCATAAGCAAAAAAACAACGAGTCTGACTCGTGGTAAAGAATTTGTGCCATAAGCGAAAACGACGAGTCTGACTCGTGGTAAAGAATTTGTGCCATAAGCGAAAACGACGAGTCTGACTCGTGGTAAAGAATTTGTGCCATAAGCGAAAACGACGAGTCTGACTCGTGGTAAAGAATTTGTGCCATAAGCAAAAACGGCCATGGTATAAGAATTTGTGCCATTCGAATTATTTTGTCTGTACCAAAATAAACGAGCTCCGTTCGACATTTCCGTTCGTAAATACATCCAATTTTCCGATAGTTCAATACTCCGTTTCAAACCGTTTTACAGTCCGGTTTCAATTATTTCGAATAGATTGAATAATAAGAAATTACCTCATCATTTCGGAGGAGCCATTCCTCGAACGGACTTCTCGGGCGGGCTCCAATCCTCTTCCAGGCGCTTGGCTATGTCCTGGAGTACAACAGAAAACCATAAGTATTAGCGGAAAATTTCGCTTTCCTAGTATTCCACTATTTCGTTCGAATGAACGTACATTTCGTTTCTTTTTTTTTTTTTTTTTTGTCGTAAACACTGGTTCACGGACGTTTCGTTGTAGGGAAACCAAACCGGCTGGAGGATTTAGGGAAAATTTTGGAAAAATAAAATTTTACGATATCGCACGCCACCGCCCACCGGAAGGACGTTGTGCGGGCTTATTGTCCTAGATTTACCGGCGGATATCCGCAGATACTCACCGATACCGCTTCATACCTACGTAACATTTCGTTTCATTTTTTTTTTTTTTTTTTTGTAAACACTGGGGTTACGGACGTTTCGGTGTAGGGAAACCGAAACCGGCTGGAGGATTTAGGGGAAAATTTTGGAAAAAATAAAATTTTACGATATCGCGCCGCCGCCGCCACCGCCTCACCGGAAGCAACGTTGTGCCGGGCTTATCGTCCTAGATTTACCGGCGGATATCCGCAGATACTTACCGATACCATCTTCGATACCTACGTAACATTTCGTTTCATTTTTTTTTTTTTTGTCGTAAACACTTGGGTTACGGACGTTTCGGTTGTAGGGAAACCGAAACCGGCTGGAGGATTTAGGGGAAAATTTTGGAAAAAATAAAATTTTACGATATCGCGCCGCCGCCGCCACCGCCTCACCGGAAGCGACGTTGTGCCGGGCTTATCGTCGTAGATTTACCGGCGGATATCCGCCGATACTCACCGATACCATCTTCCCTTCGGTGGGCATGTACGCCGGCCTGTTCGAAAGCCGCAGTTTCGTCTGAAGCGTATTGAAATTGGTCTCGAGTTTCGCCTTCTGTTCGACGCGCGGCGGTTTCAATTTCCTCCTGTACGTCCTGTACTCCTCCAACTTCTTCTGGACGCCGGCCAGTGAGTTGTCCGTCTGCCGGCTCTCCAACCACGGCATCGTCCGGCGGATCCATTCCAGCAGCTGACGGCGAAAACAGAAATTAATTCGCTACCGAATCAATACTTCAATTTTTAATACAGACAACTGCTTGTTCCATCATATACTTTCGGAGTAATTACATCGGACCAGACGATAACTTGTTTAAGTAATTTGAACAATAAATACGGGCGATAATGTATTGATCGAATTTAAAATTTACTCTACTTTTGACTCCACCATCGCCCTAATCCACTAGTCCAAACCATACTATCTCCCGACGTCCCAAACGTAAATAAATAAAAAAAATAATAAATAAATTAAAAAATTGAGAGAACTAGTGGGTTTCCCCTCTAATTGTTGAACTATTGTAGATAAAGATTTCAAAAAATATTGCTTATTGTATAATTTTACAGTTGTTAACGAAAAAAAAAACAACTCTACTTTTATTAATAAAGGTTGAAAAATATGGCCAGATACAATTATTATCCAGGTAAATTGAATAATAATAAATACGATAATAATAATTTATTATTCGATTTAATATTAAAATTCGATCTACTTTTAATAAGGGCGAAAAAAAATAATGGCTAGAAATAAATGGGTAATGAAAAATTTTTTATTTCAAAATTTATTATCAGACGAAAAGGGAAGTGGCCATGACCTAAATGTTTAAAATAAATAAAAAAAATAATAATAATAATAAAAAAAGGGGGAACTAGTGGGTTTCTCCTCTAATTGTTGAACTATTGTAGCTAAAGATTTTAAAAAAATGTTGCTTATTGTATAATTTTACAGTTGTAAACAAAAAAACTCTACTTTTATTAATAAAGGTTGAAAAATATGGCCAGATACAATTATTATCCGGGTAAATTGAATAATAACGTATTATTCGATTTAATATTAAAATTCGATCTAATTTTAGATCGAACGCGGGCGAAAAAAAAATAATGGCTAGAAATAAATGCGGGTAATGAAAAATTTTTTATTTCAAAATTTATTATCAGACGCCCGAAAAAGGGAAGTGGCCACGCGACCTAAATGATTAAATAAAATAAATAAAAAAATAATAATAATAATAAAAAAAGGGGGAACTAGTGGGTTTCTCCTCTAATTGTTGAACTATTGTAGCTAAAGATTTCAAAAAATGTTGCTTATTGTATAATTTTACAGTTGTAACAATAAAAGAGACAAAAAAAAAAAAAAACTCTACTTTTGATAATAAAGTTTGAAAAATATGGCCAGATACAATTATTATCCGGGTAAATCGAATAATAAATACGCGCGATAATAATAATGTATTATTCGATTTAATATTAAAATTCGATCATTTACTCTACTTTTTAATAAGCGTGGGCGAAAAAATAATGAAGGAAGTGGCCACGCGATCTAAATGTTTAAATAAATAAAATTTAAAAAAAAAATAAATAAATAAATAAAATAATAAAAAAGGGGGAACCAGTGGGTTTCTTTCCGAGTGTTGACTATTGTAGCTAGTGCCTTTATAAATGCTGTTTGATGTATAATTTTACAGTTGTAACAATAAAAGAGTGAAAAAAATTTATTATTTACCCCAACTTTTAGTATAACTCGCGGACTATAACGAATGAACCGCGGACTATAGCGTTCAGAATCTACCGCTCGAACGCAGTTCACACCCCGTAAAAGATATCGGGACTATCTTTTAAGTTATTTTTTTAAAAACAGAAATCGACGCTCGTCGATTATTATTAAATTTTACTCCAAATTTTTATTATTTATTAACAATTTATTGATTTTACTCACATCGCTGGCCAATCGTTCGTACTCTTCCATGAGGCGTTCATTCTCCTGATTCACCTTCAACACCTTGCAAATCCTGTTGGCCGCCGTTTCGGCCTAAAAAGTTTTCAATTACAAAATATAAAACTGTACATAGTAGAGAATAAATTTCATAGAATAATTATATATCTACATTTAGTCACGAAATATTTGAATATATATATATATGGAACGCATTGTTTGCAACTGTTAATACCGAAAACTAATTATTTTCCAAATTGTCAATTGACTTTAAATTGAATAAAAAATGTAGTTTCGGCCGATTATAGATTATTTTAAAATATTAACTTGTAATTATTGAATGACTTTGTACTTTATGACATTTAATACGGTCACTGATCGCAACTCGAGATAAAATTACTAAATAAATTTGATAAATTATCAATACGGTTTAACGGTTAGCGTTTTAACGATAAATCTCGTATAGGCTTAATTGAAATTTTTATTAAAAGCTGGACGTAAGGTTCGAAAAATTCGAACAGTGTTAAGAAAAGCGTTTTAAAACGAACTTATATCGACGGACAGATAAAGCTTTAGTATACGCAGGATATTTTTTTAAAAATTATTTTTAAACGGACTTTAAACGGTCCAAATTAGTGTAAAATATCAAAACTGGTAGTCGTTTTACAAGCGTTAGTGGAAATAGGCCGTACTGGTACTGCGACACAGAAATTATTCGATGCGCGAACAACATCTTAAAATAGGCAGTTTTATTAACGAACAGTATGACTTTGTACTTTTAATAAATCGTAAATTATACGTCTAAACGTATTGAATACAAAAAAAAATGTTAGGATAAGTTACGTGAATCATGTTATTCGTGTAAACTGAAATTGTACACGAGTTAAATATGTATATATATATATATATGGAAGAGAAAATTTTAAAATCGGTAATGTTTCGAATGGATTTGAAAATGACAACAGACCAGTCAGACAAATGATTTTCAACCAATCAAACTCGTAACACAAATAATTGTTCCAAAAAATATTAATAACGGTCATCAAATCGAACATTATTTATAATCAATATTTAAACGTGATCTTTTTTTATATGCGTTTTTTTTTATGCGTTACGCAGATAACTTTCAATTGTGCTACAACCGACGTTCGTCTAATAAACAATTTTTTTTTCTGTTTCTTTCGGCAAGTATAATTTTCAATTTTTCAGAAATATTTCCCGCTAGAATTCGGCGCTAATTGCAATTTTTTTAAACGCACTTAAACGCGCGATCCGTTTCGAACAGCGCGTTCAAACGAAAAATTCTCGTATCGACAACACGGGTTCGACTGGTTTAAAATCGTCAAGTGTCGCGTTACGACCGGTCTGTATGAATGTAGGTGGAAAAAAAATTCCAGTTTTTCCGTTCGATTCTTTCCGTTTTTCAAAACGCGTAAAGTTTATAAAAAAAAAGTACCTTCTGGGCTCCGGAGAAGCAGTGGTAGTAGGACGACACGTAGGTCATAATGACGCGTTCATCAGGCATTGCGGTGTTGGTCACGTCTGCACATTTTTTTTTGTTTCGGTTCGGATGTATTTTTATGGATTTTTTTATGGTTTTTTTTTATATTTTTCGATCGTGTCGCAGTGTCGATGTTGTTGAAAGTCGTCGTTTTGTAGGGTGGGCAAAGCGAGAGACGCACACACAACAATACAATTAGTCATGGCAATAAAAAAGAAAAAAAAAAAGAAAAAAGACAAAATCAAAAAAAAACAAAACTTGTAATTTTTCTCATCGTCGACACAACAATCGACTGGGCTGAAATAACATTTTCGGCCGTCATCGAAACTGAAATAAAAAATTGCAAATTTTTATTTTTTTCATCATCATCTCAGATTAGTCTCCTGAAAGTATTAATAATGCTTTCATGCGATAGCCGAGCGTTATTCGATATTTACAAAGACCGTAACGTTTCGGAATATCCGATCGGAAAATACTGAGGGACAGAAAACCATTATGTCGGACGTTGAATTTAAAAAAAAAAAAAATCCACTTTCTACGCCTTATATCTTTTCATAACGTAACAAAGTTTGTTGTTGTTCAATTTTCAATTTTGAGGCGCAAAATTTCACAATTTTTCGCCCCTCAAGCGAGGGGTTGATTATTCGGAAATGAATTTCAAGTCGAAATCGGATAATATTTTGAAAAAACACAAAAAAAAAAACAACCGAAGAAAATATGTTGAATAATTCCTACGAAACTGTAATAATTATTCAGCCTTTTTCGCGCTGAAAATATTGTTAATAGCAAATGTACAATCGTATTTATGCATGAAAGCCTAATATTTATATCTAAGACCGACCGTGGAGAGAAATAAATTTCTCGTCGTTAGCTATTATTATTTTAGCCCATTCGAACGCACTATATTTTTTTCGTCGTAAAACACGGTATAAAGAAAAACGACAAGTCTTACATGTTAACGGAATACAAAAACCTTTTGTAAATAGGCGGGGCCACTCTCGGATTAGTCGGGGGGAATGTAAAAATATATTAATATATCTTTGCATTTAATTTCGGAGGGGGAAGGGCGGGGCATAAATTGCATACGAATTGCAGCAAATACGCAATCGGGATGCGATATAATTCTCGTATACCTGCTGTGCGCCCTGGAACGCATGGTAATAGCATGACACGTATGTCATTATGGCCCTCTCGTCAGGTTTAGGCGTGTTGATTAGGTCTGTCGAATAATATTACCAGAAAAAAAATTATCAATTCGCAGTCGGGAGAGAACAGAAACAAAAATTTAAAAAAATAAGACATAAATAATAAGATAGATAATTTTAAAATGACAAAATAAAAAAAAGGTCTTTCGGACGAGGACGTCGTGAAAAAATCCTGAAAAAGACTGAGCGATATAAATTATTGGATAATATTTTAAATACCGGTAACTAAAAACTAAAAAAAGGAACAATTGATTAAGGACTACTGTAGATATCGCGCTGACAGCAAACCGAAATCTATTTCTCGATCGATTGTAGATTGAAAATAAAATCTTATTTTCGAATCTATTCTATAGTAATTTAAAGAGTCTACAGTGTAGTCAGTACTGTGCTACAGAGTGTACAAACATCTGTATAAGAAATTAAAATATTTGCTGAAAATTAAATTTATAAAAGAAAAGTATTATTGAAAAATGCTGAAAAAGACCGAGCGATAAATTCTGGTATAATATTTTACGCAGAGTCGAGCAATCTTCAACCGGTAAAATAAAAACTAAAAAAAAGGAATAATTGATTAAGGACTACTGTAGATATCGCGCTGACAGCAAACCGAAATCTATTTCTCGATCGATTGTAGATTGAAAATAAAATCTTATTTTCGAACTTATTCGATAGTAATCTACAGTGTAGTCAGTACTGTGCTACAGAGTGTACAGACTCTATATAAGAAATTCAAATATTTGCTGAAGATCTCGCGCTGACAGCAAACCGAAATCTATTTCTCGATCGATTGTAGATTGAAAATAAAATCATATTTTCGAACTTATCCGACAGTAATCTACAGTGTAGTCAGTACTGTGCTACAGAGTGTACGGACACTATATAAGAAATTTAAATATTTGCTGAAAATTAAATTTTTTTTAACCGTAACACATCAGGACGTATTACGTAATTCTATTTCTTTTCGAAATCGACTCCAGTATATCATCCATTGGAATCGAGCAAATTATGATTCGTAATAATCGATTCGCACGTTGAAACATCGCGGTATACGTCCGTATACCTTGTCCGTTTCAGATAGATGTTTTTTTTATCGTATATAATAAAAGGAAAGTTTCCGTTCCTTCGCGGACAGAACATTTCAATGGACGATTGGTATCGTATTATTAACTGCCTACTGTGTATTTGTACGGTATATTGATGTTGGGGCTCACCTTCGGGATCCAGCATACGAGGTATGTCCAAGTATTTTTCGGCGACTTCGAACGCCGTGTTCAGATTCTGTAGCGGATTGTCCTTCGAAAGCTTGTTGTAGTCGATTAGATCTGGCCGGTGGCGATGGATAAGGGCGCAGAAAGCGAGGCCGTCCTTGAAGCTGAAAAAGAAAAAAATTTTATTAATTTTTATTTTTTATTTATTTTATTTATTTTTCCCCAATCAACTACACATAGTTATGGGCACAACTATGCGATGGGAGTTTTGTCTTTTCGCATGAAAATTCTCGACAAAAGAGACCGCCCCAACGATGAACAATAAAATATAAAAATAAAATATTTCTTCGGCCGAAAATTGCCAACATTTCGCAACATTCTCCTACTGTATTTTCGAGCCGATTTTGAATAAATTTCAGATGATAGCTTTAAAAAACGATGTAAATTTATTAGTTTTACACAGTCATCTCAAGCTGTCGGTCGTTTTGTGAAAATTTTGCCAATTTATACAGCGAAATTGCAGCGTAATCAATCAACGAATTCAATCTCGATTATGCCGACTCTTGTATCGACAATAAAATATACAATATTATACATACAAGCACTTTTTTTTTCTAGAGAAATTGAACAGTTTCACATGGAAAAAAACTGAAAAAACCCCCCCTTATCAAATTGGCTTCGAAAACCTGACTTTTTTTCTGTCTAATAAATGTTGTTTTAATCCATTATTATAATCGATTTAATCGATGATACAGCGTACATTTTAAGGATATTATTAGTGGATGCTTAACTCTGTAAGTTTCTGAACTTTTTATTAACACAACCCGACTTCGATACAGTAGTAAAGTCCATTCAGAAATGCATTGAGGTAATCCTCAGGTAATTGATTACGCATCAATACCTGTACGAAACACAAAATATTTCATATTGTTCTGGATTTTTTTTTTTTCTATTTTCGCTTTATCTGGGAACACGGAAAAAAAAATCCTGCCGGAGGGCGCCGACCCTCCCCCCCCTTCTAAGAATGTCCAGTTCCGGGGCCCTTGAAGGGCGTCTAGACGCCCTTCAAGGGGAAAAAATGTCCAAGACTCGGTGGAAAAATTGAAAAAAAAATGCAAATTCCGCCGAAAAAATACCGAAGTCGCCGCATCTCGTTGCAATCGTCTATTTATTACAGCAGTAATAAATATCATTTATATTATCGACCCCTTAAAAGGCGGAGATTTTTTTTGAAAAAAAACCGGCCAAAAAAATGAATTTTTTTTACGTAAAAAAACACACTTTATAACATTGTCTTGGCCAAAAAAAATAATACAAAATTAATCGAAATATTTAATTTAATTTTCGATTTTGATCCGCACTGCAGAAAAGAGCCGAATATTGCAATGTTACATCGACTTTTTTTTCATTATTTTTTTCATTATTTTTTTTCAAATTTTCGATATTCTCGAATAGATAAGCCGTTACAGCAAATGATGATAAATGTCGAGATGGAAGGATTTTCCCCGGCTTTCGCGTCGTCATTTTCAATTCCCGGTTGGAATACAATCAATTATTATTATTATTATTATTATTATCGTATTAATGATGACAATGAGCAAATTGTTTGGTTCCACTTCAAAAGGCGCGCGGCTAAATATTCAATGAGCCGGAAAAATAAAATCCATTTCCGGACGGGTTTATCGTAACGAAAACCCCTTTTATCTTTTTCCAGCGAGAAACGTCACATTTCTGAACTTTCGAAAGCCCAAGTATCTCGGTTTTATGACGTTTTTTTGATTGCTCTTGGGCTTATTTTGTACCCCGCTTCTTCGGCGTGAAAAAAAGTGGACGTCGGTCGTTGAAATAGGGGTGGAAAATCTGAGAAAATGACCTTAGATGGAAATTCTGAACGTTGACGTTCTTGTAGGGGGCGGTCTTACGCTGGCACCACAGAAGCAGTCCCTCTTTGGCGGTCATCTCCTCCACTGATATGTCCTGGATGGCGAAGCGGAGGATTATGGTCCATATCATGCCCAGAGTCATCTTCAGGTTGCCGTCGACAATTTCTGTTAAAAAGAAAAAAAAAAAAAAACGTCTTCAGGAGTCTTCAGAATCCTCGACCGGGGAGGATCTCAAACTCCTCCACAGAGAAGTTTTGGTCCAAAAATGGCACTTTTAAGACGTAAAATCGGCCCTTAAAATGAGGTTTTCAGACCCAAAATGGCATGTTTAGACGCAATTTGGCGCGGTGGTCAAAAATGGTATTTATTAAATGTAAAATCGGCCCAAAATTCGGTTTTCAGGCCCAAAATGGCATTTTAGACGCGAAATTGGTCCATTTCTATTAAAAAAAGTCTTCAGGAGTCTTCAGAATCCTTGACCGGAGGATCTCAAAATCCTCCACAGAAAGTTTTGGTCCAAAATGGCACTTTTAAGACGTAAAATCGGCCCCAAAATGAGGTTTTCAGACCCAAAATGGCATGTTTAGACGCAAAATTGGTCGTATAAAAGCTGTCTTTTGGTCAAAAATGGTATTTTAAGACGTAAATGGCCCTAAAATGAGGTTTTAGGCCCAAAATGGCATGTTTAGACCCAAAATTGGTCCATAAAGCGGTTTTGGTCCAAAAATGGCATTTTAGACGCGAATTTGGCCCAAAAATGCGGTTTTTGGTCCAAAATGGTATTTTTAGACGTTGGGCCCAATAATGCGGTTTTTCCAAAATGGCTTTTAAGACGTAAAATAGGCCCTAAAAGGATTTTAGACCCAAATTGGTCCATAAAAGCGGTCTTTTGGTCAAAATGGTATTTATTAAATGGTCAATCATGCCCAAAATTCGGTCATCTTCAGGCATTGCCAAAATTGGTCCATTTCTGTTAAAAAAAAAAATGTCTTCAGGAGTCTTCAGAATCCTTGACCGGGGAGGATCTCAAACTCCTCCACAGAGAAGTTTTGGTCCAAAAATGGCACTTTTAAGACGTAAAATTGGCCCTAAAATGAGGTTTTCAGACCCAAAAATGGCATGTTTAGACGCAAAATTGGTTCGTAAAAGCGGTCTTTTGGTCAAAAAATGGTATTTTAAGACGTAAAATGGGCCCTAAAATGTGGTTTTAGGCCCAAAAAGGCATGTTTAGACCAAATTGGTCCATCAAAGCGGTTTTTGGTCCAAAATGGCATTTTTAGACGCGAATTGGCCCAATAATGCGGTTTTGCTCCAAAATGGCTTTTAAGACGTAAAATAGGCCCTGAAATGAGGTTTTCAGACCCAAAAATGGCATGTTTAGACGCAAAATTGGTCCATAAAAGCGGTCTTTTGGTCAAAAAATGGTATTTATTAAATGTAAAATCGGCCCTAAAATTCGGTTTTCAGGCCCAAAAATGGCATTTTTTGACGCGAAATTGGTCCATTTCTGTTAAAAAAAAAAAAATGTCTTCAGGAGTCTTCAGAATCCTTGACCGGGGAGGATCTCAAACTCCTCCACAGAGAAGTTTTGGTCCAAAAATGGCACTTTTAAGACGTAAAATCGGCCCTAAAATGAGGTTTTCAGACCCAAAAATGGCATGTTTAGACGCAAAATTGGTTCATAAAAGCGGTCTTTTGGTCAAAAAATGGCATAGACGTTGGGCCCTAAATGAGGTTTTACGCAAAATGGCAATTGGCCCAAAATGCGGTTTTTGCTCCAAAATGGCTTTTAAGACGTAAAATAGGCCCTAAAATGAGGTTTTCAGACCCAAAAATGGCATGTTTAGACACAAAATTGGTCCATAAAAGCGGTTTTTTGGTCCAAAAATGGTATTTTTAGACGCGAATTTGGCCCAAAAATGCGGTTTTTTGCTCCAAAATGGCTTTTTAAGACGTAAAATAGGCCCTAAAATGAGGGTTTTTAGACCCAAAAATGGCATGTTTAGACGCAAAATTGGTCCGTAAAAGCGGTCTTTTGGTCAAAAAATGGTATTTATTAAATGTAAAATCGGCCCTAAAATTCGGTTTTCAGGCCCAAAAATGGCATTTTTTGACGCGAATTTGGTCCATTTCTGTTAAAAAAAAAAATGTCTTCAGGAGTCTTCAGAATCCTTGACCAGGGAGGATCTCAAACTCCTCCACAGAGAAGTTTTGGTCCAAAAATGGCACTTTTAAGACGTAAAATGGGCCCTAAAATGAGGTTTTAGACCCAAAAATGGCATGTTTAGACTCAAATTGGTCCATAAAGCGGTTTTTGGTCCAAAAATGGTATTTTTAGACGCGAATTTGGCCCAAAATTCGGTTTTGCTCCAAAATGGCTTTTAAGACGTAAAATAGGCCCTAAAATGAGGTTTGGACCCAAAATGGCATGTTTAGACGCAAAATTGGTTCATAAAGCGGTTTTGGTCCAAAAATGGTATTTTAGACGCGAATTTGGCCCAAAAATGCGGTTTTTGCTCCAAAATGGCTTTTAAGACGTAAAATTGGCCCTAAAACGAGGTTTTAAGACCCAAAATGGCATGTTTAGACGCAAAATTGGTCCGTAAAGCGGTCTTTTGGTCAAAAATGGTATTTATTAAATGTAAAATCGGCCCCAAAATGAGGTTTTAAGACCCAAAATGGCATGTTTAGACGCAAAATTGGTCCGTAAAGCGGTCTTTTGGTCAAAAATGGTATTTATTAAATGTAAAATCGGCCCCAAAATGAGGTTTTCAGACCCAAAATGGCATGTTTAGACGCAAAATTGGTCCATAAAAAAAGCGGTTTTTGGTCCAAAAATGGTATTTTTAGACGCGAATTTGGCCCAAAATGCGGTTTTAGTCCAAAATGGTATTTTAGACGCGAATTTGGCAAAATGCGGTTTTGCTCCAAAATGGCTTTTTAAGACGTAAAATAGGCCCTAAAATGAGGTTTTTAGACCCAAATTGGTCCATAAAAGCGGTCTTTTGGTCAAAAAAATGGTATTTATTAAATGTAAAATCGGCCCTAAAATTCGGTTTTCAGGCTCAAAAATGGCAGGTCCATTTCTGTTAAAAAAAAAAAAAATATGTCTTCAGGAGTCTTCAGAATCCTTGACCGGGGAGGATCTGAAACTCCTCCACGGAGACTGTATAATTTTATTTTTTTATTTTGTCCCTCACCTTCGGCTCCGATAGAGACCAGCTTGACGCCCTTGCTGGCGATGAAATCGAGCGCTTTGTTGACGTTGGCGATCTTGTGGAAGCGCATCTTGCCCCTGTCCGGCTTCGGCAGCGTCTCGCCCGATATCACCTCGAGCAGAAGCATCAGCTTCAGACCGTTCCTGAAGTCCTCCTCGATGTTTTCGATCGACGTGCCCGCCTTCCTCAGGTGGGAATTGCACCAGGCGGTGAACGTCTGAAAAAGGGAACGGAAGGGCCGGTCAAATCAAATAACATCGCCGAATTTCGTACAGAATCCTTTATATTAGAGAAAGGACAAAAAAGGAAACTCTCCTGAGGCGGGTCATCGAGGTTTGGCCGAAAAATGGCGATAAAATCTTCCCTCGAGACCTTTCTCAACCGATTCAATGATAAATTCGAATTTTAAAACTTGCGCCGCGGCTACATCAACAACGGACCTAACTGCACAATCTTCAGTTTTAATTATAATTTTAATTACTTTCAGCAAAACGGATTATTCCCATAATCTGCTTCCTCGAGGGACCGGAGGCCGCCACAAGAATCGTGATAATAAAAACAACAACAACAATTTGATATGATTTTTTTTTATCGAAGTATTTTTTTTTCACGACTACAAGTGAAAGTGAAGAAAACTGACACGCCGCTACTGAAGACGGCGAGCGGCCGAAACCGGTCTGAGGCTCAGAGGAGACGGAGAAACGTCACGAACCTACAGTCGATTGATAATTGAAGTTTTCAATCGATAATTGTCATTTAATTAGGACGTAACTGGAGCACGTTGATGCGTTCCAAACGGGCAAATGATGCAATCCGACGATAGGACATTGCGCCGTTTGTGGGCCAGCGATGATTTCACGCACTGAAGAAGACCGGAGAAACGCTTCCTTAAAAGGTGAAGAAGGATGGAAAAGTCCGCTTCAATACGCTTTTTCTGTACGAACGTTTCGTGACCAATTTTAACCACAAGTTGAACAATTTCCGTCCAACAGTGGATTCGCTATCGGGGGCTACATCCGGATAAACGACCCCCAACCACCCCCAAAACCGACTTAAACAGAAATTTTGGACTCTTAAGGCCATTAGGTATGTCTGGGGTTAGCAAGGAGACATCCGACATCGTTCACGTCCGGAAATTCCAGAGTTTCCAACCGTACAATCCCACGACCTAAAAGGTGGACCCCCGGGTTTCGAAGTTCTACTCGTCCTTAGGACGATTATCCTGGATTATTGTGGATTCCCAGTGGATCCTAGTGGATTATCCTCGCCCGCCCATTTTATCCAGCCTTTAAACCCAACTGGGACAGCGGTTCAAAATCGGTCCGTCTATCGGTACGGGATCGTAACCGTCTGGAACCGGAACCGGCCGACCTATCCGATCGGTTTGGATCGCCTCT
The DNA here is from genome assembly GCA_019843655.1 of Lethocerus indicus. Taxonomy (NCBI): domain Eukaryota; kingdom Metazoa; phylum Arthropoda; class Insecta; order Hemiptera; family Belostomatidae; genus Lethocerus; species Lethocerus indicus. The sequence goes on from JACDQD010000109.1 coordinate 44,910, forward strand.
TTGGGGATTGACCGGTTTTGTTCTATTTTTGTACACGTCCTGTCTGGAGCTGTCTGGAGATTTCTCCAGACGGACGGACGGCCCTCTGTACGTCGGCGACGACCTCGTTCCCCGAAAATCCCCGTTTCCCCTCATCCCTAAATCCACTCGTTCAGAGTCCCTTTCCCGTCCTAAAAATATAAATATATATATATACTAAAGCAGCTCCATACACAGCGTTCAATGAAACCGTTCAGCCGAGAACTAAAAAAAAAAAAATTCATATTTCCAAATTTTCATTCAACCTCCTCCCAAGTCTGGCATTCCGCGCCAGAATTCAAGATACAAATTTAACGAAAATTTCACTGTCACAGTAATACAGTTCCGAAATAGCGCGTTATTTTTAGGTTTTTGTTTTTGAAACGTTTCAGTTTTCATATTTCCCAATTGTCGGACGTCGGAGGCGAAAAAGTGCCCTTGGAATTAGGGCGAAATCCGTTCGTATCGTCCCCATATTGACGTCGTCCATAAACGGCATATTTCCAATAGGATTTTTTGGCCCTTTCGGTTGACCAGACGCCGTTTTAGCAGAAAAATAGAAAAGCGCAGGAGAAAACTTGAAAACGAGTAAATTTGGACTGGGCAAAATATAAAAAATAAATAAAGGAAAATTCTTAACGGATACAGGACCGTTTCCAGAAAATATCGTTCTGCCGGATCCCCGATGATGGAGCCGTTTAGGAGTTCCGAAAGCAAAACCCTTCCAGGGAAAAATCCAGGGTCAACTGATTGTTCAAATAGGTCGGAACTAATTATTATTTCACCGGTGAAAAGCGGTGAATTTCATCCGTATAAGGAGAAAGATCCGCACAAAGAGAGAGACAAAAAACACTAAAAACGGCGCAACGAATTATCTCGGGGAGAATTTCAGATTATCGCCCCCATTCCCCAATGAGTGCATATCATCGGGGAAAGAAAACACAGAAATAGAATTCTCTTGACTTTTAACGAGGACGAAGATTAAATATGGTGACGATATCCTTGTGCGACGTCAATTAATAATATACTTTTCTCCGGGGACAAAAACCTCGTCAGAATTCACTCGCTACATTTCGAGTGAAAACATAGGGTTAAAAAAACGTGGCCCGAAAATGCCGTTTTTTGGTCCAAAAATGGCACTTTTAAGACGTAAAATCGGCCCCAAAATGCGGTTTTTAGGCCCAAAAATGGCATCTTTGGACGCGAATTTGGTCCATAAATGCGGTTTTTTGGTCCAAAAATGGCATTTTAAGACGTATAATTGGCCCTAAAATGAGGTTTTTAGACCCAAAAATGGCATGTTTAGACGCAAAATTGGTCCGTAAATGGCATTTTTAGACGCGAAATTGGCCCAAAAATGCTGTTTTTAGGCCCAAAAATGGCATTTGTAGACGCGAATATGGCCCGAAAATCGGTTTTGGTCCAAAAATGGCACTTTAAGACGTAAAAATCGGCCTAAAATGCGGTTTTAGGCCCAAAAATGGCATTTTAGACGCAAAATTGGTCCATAAAAGCGGGTTTTGGTCCAAAACTGACATTTTAGACGTAAAATTGGCCCTAAAATGCGGTTTTAGGCACTAAAATGCGGTTTTAGGCCCAAAAATGGCCTTTTAGACGCATTTTGGCGAAAATGCGGTTTTAGGCCCAAAAATGGCATTTAGACGCATTTGGCCCAAAATGCGGTTTTAGGCCCAAAAATGAGGTTTTGACCCAAAAAACGCAATCGCTAATTAATTTTAGTGTCCCATCGGAGGGGCGAATTGCGATGTCCGACGGAGGGTCGACCGAGTGCAAGGGGTGAAAAATCGACTTGGGGCGGGTGTTATTCGTTCAAATCCGGGTGTGACCCAAAGACTGAAAACTACCGACCGTGCGGGCTACGAACTGGTTCCAATCGTGGAAGGAGCGTGTCCTGCAGAGCAGCATAGTCTGCATACGGTGCATACGGTATGGGGGCGGTGATGCACACGATCTGAAAAGACTGAAAAGCTTTTACAATCTGCAGCGGCCCCCATTTTACTCCTGTAAACTGGCGGAAAATTGGATTTGGCCGGCGCGTTTATGCTGCGCCCACCGTTCAGTCAACAATGGGCGAAATGGGCGCGCCGCAAAACAACTCTCAATTCGGCTTAACCCCATTCAATTTTCGACAATTACGGGACGGGGACCAGGTCACAGCCGGACAGGGTTCTCTCACTCTCTACACAATCGCCGGTTTCGGCCGTCCGCCGTCTTCAATAGCGCGGCGTCGGTCACTTTCGGCGCACCGCCGCTGCGCCACTTGTCTGTACAAACAGTGGTGGCAGGCGGTGAAGACCGGAAAAAACAGCTACGGAAAAGTGGCGAAAGTGACTACTGAAGACGGCCAACTAAATTGGCCTAAAACGCGGTTTTAGACCAAAAGGCATTTTTAGGCGCAAAATTCGCCCTAAATTGCGGTTTTAGGACCAAAATGGCATTTTAGGCGCAAATTCGCCATAAATTGCGGTTTTAGGCCCAAAATGGCATTTTTAGAGAATTTGGCCCAAATATGCGGTTTTTTGGTCGAAATATGGCATTTTTAAGACGTAAATTGGCCCTAAAATGCGGTTTTGGCCAAAAATGGCATTTTAGACCAAAATTGGCCCGAAAATGCGGTTTTTAGGCCCAAAAATGGTATTTTTTGACGCGAAATTGGCCCAAAAATGCGGTTTTTTGGTCCAAAAATGTCATTTTAAGACGTAAAATTAACCCTAAAATACGGTTTTAGGCCCAAAAATGGCACTTTTAGACGCAAGATTGGCCCAAAAATGGCATTTTTAGACGCGAATTTGGCCCGAAAATGCGGTTTTTAACCTAAATTTTCGATTTCCGACCCCTCCTTTTAGGGGCAAGTGTAGCTCACATTAATACACTTGTGGGTGCAATATGGGGCCGATATCTGAAAATTTTCGAAAAACCTAAATTTTCGATTTCCGACCCCTCCTTTTAGGGGCAAGTGTAGCTCACATAAATACACTTGTGGGTGCAATATGGGGCCGATATCTGAAAATTTTCGAAAAACCTAAATTTTCGATTTCCGACCCCTCCTTTTAGGGGCAAGTGTAGCTCACATTAATACACTTGTGGGTGCAATATGGGGCCGATATCTGAAAATTTTCGAAAACCTAAATTTTCGATTTCCGACCCCTCCTTTTAGGGGCAAGTGTAGCTCACATTAATACACTTGTGGGTGCAATATGGGGCCGATATCTGAAAATTTTCGAAAAACCTAAATTTTCGATTTCCGACCCCTCCTTTTAGGGGCAAGTGTAGCTCACATTAATACACTTGTGGGTGCAATATGGGGCCGATATCTGAAAATTTTCGAAAAACCTAAATTTTCGATTTCCGACCCCTCCTTTTAGGGGCAAGTGTAGCTCACATTAATACACTTGTGGGTGCAATATGGGGCCGATATCTGAAAATTTTCGAAAACCTAAATTTTCGATTTCCGAAAGCCCCTCCTTTTAGGGGCAAGTGTAGCTCACATTAAATACACTTGTGGGTGCAATATGGGGCCGATATCTGAAAATTTTCGAAAACCTAAATTTTCGATTTCCGACCCTCCTTTTAGGGGCAAGTGTAAAACCTAAATTTTCGCTCACATTAATACACTTGTGGGTGCAATATGGGGCCGATATCTGAAAATTTTCGAAAACCTAAATTTTCGATTTCCGACCCCCGACCCCTCCTTTTAGGGGCAAGTGTAGCTCACATTAATACACTTGTGGGTGCAATATATCTGAAAATTTTCGAAAACCTAAATTTTCGGCCGATATCTGAAATGGGGCCGATTTTTTTCGAAAACCTAAATTTTCGATTTCCGACCCCTCCTTTTAGGGGCAAGTGTAGCTCACATTAATACACTTGTGGGTGCAATATGGGGCCGATATCTGAAAATTTTCGAAAAACCTAAATTTTCGATTTCCGACCCCTCCTTTTAGGGGCAAGTGTAGCTCACATTAATACACTTGTGGGTGCAATATGGGGCCGATATCTGAAAATTTTCGAAAACCTAAATTTTCGATTTCCGACCCTCCTTTTAGGGGCAAGTGTAGCTCACATTAATACACTTGTGGGTGCAATATGGGGCCGATATCTGAAAATTTTCGAAAAACCTAAATTTTCGATTTCCAGGCCCTCCTTTTAGGGGCAAGTGTAGCTCACATTAATACACTTGTGGGTGCAATATGGGGCCGATATCTGAAAATTTTCGAAAAACCTAAATTTTCGATTTCCGACCCTCCTTTTAGGGGCAAGTGTAGCTCACATTAATACACTTGTGGGTGCAATATGGGGCCGATATCTGAAAATTTTCGAAAAACCTAAATTTTCGATTTCCGACCCCTCCTTTTAGGGGCAAGTGTAGCTCACATTAATACACTTGTGGGTGCAATATGGGGCCGATATCTGAAAATTTTCGAAAAACCTAAATTTTCGATTTCCGACTCCTCCTTTTAGGGGCAAGTGTAGCTCACATTAATACACTTGTGGGTGCAATATGGGGCCGATATCTGAAAATTTTCGAAAAACCTAAATTTTCGATTTCCGACCCTCCTTTTAGGGGCAAGTGTAGCTCACATTAAATACACTTGTGGGTGCAATATGGGGCCGATATCTGAAAATTTTCGAAAAACCTAAATTTTCGATTTCCGACCCTCCTTTTAGGGGCAAGTGTAGCTCACATTAATACACTTGTGGGTGCAATATGGGGCCGATATCTGAAAATTTTCGAAAACCTAAATTTTCGATTTCCGACCCCTCCTTTTAGGGGCAAGTGTAGCTCACATTAATACACTTGTGGGTGCAATATGGGGCCGATATCTGAAAATTTTCGAAAAACCTAAATTTTCGATTTCCGACTCCTCCTTTTAGGGGCAAGTGTAGCTCACATTAATACACTTGTGGGTGCAATATGGGGCCGATATCTGAAAATTTTCGAAAACCTAAATTTTCGATTTCCAGGCCCTCCTTTTAGGGGCAAGTGTAGCTCACATTAATACACTTGTGGGTGCAATATGGGGCCGATATCTGAAAATTTTCGAAAACCTAAATTTTCGATTTCCGACCCCTCCTTTTAGGGGCAAGTGTAGCTCACATTAATACACTTGTGGGTGCAATATGGGGCCGATATCTGAAAATTTTCGAAAAACCTAAATTTTCGATTTCCGACCCCTCCTTTTAGGGGCAAGTGTAGCTCACATTAATACACTTGTGGGTGCAATATGGGGCCGATATCTGAAAATTTTCGAAAAACCTAAATTTTCGATTTCCGACCCCTCCTTTTAGGGGCAAGTGTAGCTCACATTAATACACTTGTGGGTGCAATATGGGGCCGATATCTGAAAATTTTCGAAAAACCTAAATTTTCGATTTCCGACCCCTCCTTTAGGGGCAAGTGTAACTCACTTTAAGTACACTTGTGGGTGCAATATGGGGCCGATTTGAAAAAATTTTTCGATCTGAGGGGCAAATTTTTTGGTCAAAATAGATTCGAAAATTTTTTGGTAATTTGAATGGGGCGAAAAAATTTTGGTCCAAATATGAAAATTTTGACCCCAATAATATGCGGTTTTAGGTCCAAAAAAATGGCATTTTAGACGTAAAATTGGTCCTAAAATGCGGTTTTGGCCCAAAAGGGCAATTTTAGAAGCAAAAATGGCCCAAAAATGCGGTTTTTTGGTCCAAATATGGCATTTTTTGACGTAAAATTGGCCTTAAAATGCGGTTTTCAGGCCCAAAAATGACATTTTTTGACGCGAATTGGTCCGAAAATGCGATTTTTAGATTTTCCATTTTGGGACAAAACCGCATTATTGGACCAATTTTGCCCAATTTCGCGTCTAAAATGCCATTTTTGGGCCCAAAAATAAAATCGGTCCTAAAACCGCAATTTTGGGCCTAAAACCGGTCCAATTTTTAGACCAAAAATCGTTTAAAATACCATTTTTGCCTAAAAACCGCATTTTTGGGCCTAAAAACCGCATTTTCGGTCCAATTTCGCGTCTAAAAATGCTATTTTTGGGCCTAAAAATCGCTTTTTTGGGCCAAAATTGCGTCTAAAAATGTCATTTTGGGCTTAAAAATCGCATTTTCGGACCAATTTTGTGTCTAAAAATACCATTTTTGACCCTAAAAACCGCATTTTCGGACCAATTTTGCGTCTAAAAATACCATTTCTGGACCTAAAAACCGCATTTTCGGTCCAATTTCGCGTCTAAAAATGCTATTTTTGGGCCTAAAAATCGCTTTTTTGGGCCAAAATTGCGTCTAAAAATGTCATTTTGGGCTTAAAAATCGCATTTTCGGACCAATTTTGTGTCTAAAAATACCATTTTTGACCCTAAAAACCGCATTTTCGGTCCAATTTTGCGTCTAAAAATGCCATTTTTGGGCCTAAAAACCGCATTTTCCGTCCAATTTTGCGTCTAAAAATGCCATTTTTGGTCCTAAAAACCGCAATTTAGGGCCTAAACACCGCATTTTCGGTCCAATTTTGCGTTTAAAAATGCCATTTTTGGACCTCAAAACCGCATTTTCGGTCCAATTTTTCGTTTAAAGATGCCATTTATAGACCAAAAAACCGCATTTTGGGCCAAAATTGGGTCTAAAAATGCCATTTTGGGCCTAAAAATCGCATTTTTCGGCCAAATTCTCGTCTCAAAATGTCATTTTGGGGCCTAAAAACCTCATTTTAGGTCCATTTTTACTCTAAAAATGCCATTTTTAAATTCGCGTCTAAAAGTCCATTTTGGGACAAAACCGCATTTTGGGCCAAATTCGTCTAAAATGCCATTTTTGGACCAAAAACCGCATTTTGGGGAAATTTTGCGTCTAAACTGCCATTTTGGACCAAAAACCGCATTTTCGGACCAATTTTGGGTCTAAAAATACCATTTTGGGCGTAAAAATACCATTTTGGGCTTAAAATCGCATTTTCGGACCAATTTTGGGTCTAAAAATACCATTTTGGCCCTAAAACCGCATTTTCGGTCAATTTTGCGTCAAAATTCCATTTTTGGGCCTAAAACCGCATTTTTTGGGCCAAATTCTCGTCTCAAAATGTCATTTTCGGACCGAAAAAAGCATTTTTGGCCATTCGCGTTTAAAATACCATTTATGGACCAAAACCGCATTTATGGACCAATTTTTCGTCTAAAATGCCATTTTGGGCCTAAAATTTTAGACGCGAATTTGGACCAAATTTATTTTGGTCCAAAATGGCATTATTTGACTTAAAATTGCCCTAAAATGCGGTTTTCAGGCCCAAAATATTTTAGACGCGAATTTGGACCAAATTTATTTTGGTCCAAAATGGCATTATTTGACTTAAAATTGCCCTAAAATGCGGTTTTCAGGCCCAAAATTGGCATTTTAGATGCGAATTTGGCCCAAATTTGCGGTTTTGGTCCAAAAATGGCATTTTTGACGTAAATTGCCCCTAAAATGCTGTTTTCAGGCCCAAAATGGCATTTTTAGACCATTTTGGGTCAAAAACCGCATTATTGGGCCAAATTCGCGTCTAAAAATGCCATTTTGGGCCTAAAATCGAAGTTGGCTCAAAATGCGGTTTTGGTCCAAAAATTGTATTCTTAGATGTAAAATTGGCCCGCGCTAAAATGCGACCGAAACCGGCGAGAGGAGACAGAAACGTACGGTCTTCCAAACCCTAGCAGACCACAAACAGGTACGTTTAACTATTAATTTACAGTTTAAAATACCTTTATACAGTTACCTCTAAAGCGTTTTTTTGTTGAAAACTATCCATACAGAAAATTGAGACAAGATTTATGCTATCGAAACAGGAATTAAAACTAGTATATAACACTATTAATTAATATTTCTGCATCGTTTCACACAGAAGATGGACAACAACCGATTCTTCGGTTTTTTTCGGTGTTTTAGATTTATTTTTTTAATTTGTGTCCCAACGAAATTCTGACGGAAAATCAGAAGAAATATAATTTTAAAAAAAAGGGGGTAACTTTGTCCACGATTTTGCCTGGATTTTAAGTCTTCAGAAGAAGAAAAAGAGTATGAATTCGGTGGCTGTGTGATATTATATCTCTAGGCCTAGTGGTCCAGTGCACGGGCTTAAAATGGGCGTAGTCCGTGCACTAAATATAGGAGAGGGCCGCTAGAAATAGTGCACGGGGGGGGTGGGGGTGGGAGGTTGGCAGGGATGGAAACCGGCGGCCGTGTGCCAACTTCACTCTCGCCTCTCAAATAGCGAGGGGAGAGAGGAGGGAGGGAGGGAGGGAGGAGAGAGAGAGAGAGAGAGAGAGAGAGAGAGAGAGAGAGAGAAGGGTGGTCCAAAAAAATGTATCCACCGTTTAACAGTCCATAACTTGTAAACTGATTGACGGATCTGTGTCTCATTTTTGGTGAAAGTGTAGCTTAAAGTCCGACTTAAAGATATCATCACACTGTAGGTGTTCGAAACGGTCACCGTTAACTAAAATCCACACACAGAAAAACGATGGATTCTCGAAGTTCATCCAATGTGAACTCTGGCTTTTGTGTCGATAAACGACGTCCTTTAGTGTTGCCCCTCCCCCCCCCAGGGATTATCGTCGAGATAAGCCCTGTACGGCGCTATTGCCCGAACTATAACGCGTACCGAAAACGAGAGACAACTCCGTGCAAGTCGGTCTGCAAGTTATGGACTTTTAAACGGTGGATACATTTTTGGACCACCCTCTGTATATATGTATTAACGAGGGGGCAATGTGACCGAGAGGAGAAGGGAAGAACTTAACGGGGGGGCGGGGATCACTTGACGGTTTGGGCACTGATTCAATTAGGCCCTGGAATCGAGAGACGATCCAACACTTCCGCCTAATCCCTTTTATTCCTGCGTGGACTCACCCCACCATATCCCCATCGCCGTCACCGTCCGTGACTCATCCATCTCGGACTGGTCACCGTACCGCACCACACGCCCATATTATGTTTCCGACGGCGGGTGACGCTACAAGATGGACGGGCGGGAGAGGAAAAGGGACTGGACGAGTGGATTGTGGGGGATGAAGGAAGAAAGGGCGGTAGAGTGGAACTTCGGGACTTCGACTGTCGGGGGTATGTTGAGGTCATGGTGGATTGTGCGGTTGGAAACATACCCCGGGGGAGCATTAAGGATGTTAGAAAGGACTTTAAACTGGAATCTCTGGACACGGAGAGGATGTCGGACGTCTCCCGGAGGAACCCCAGCATGGCGGGAGAGGAAAGGGACTGAACGAGTGGATTTCGGGGATGAGGGGAAAGGGCGGAACCGGGATTTTCTGACTTCGTCGGGGTATGTTGAGGTCATGGTGGATTGTGCGGTTGGAAACATACCCCAGGAGGGAGGGCATTAAGGACGAAGGACTTTGACTGGAATCTCTGGACGGAGAGATGTCGGACGTCTCCCGGAGGAACCCCAGTAGGGCTCTAAGAAGATCTCTGGGGGATAATGGACAGGCAGGAGAGAAAAGGACTGGACGAGTGGATTAGGGATGAGGAAAGGGCGGGGGTATGTTGAGGTCATGGTGGATTGTGCGGTTGGAAACATACCGGGAGCATTAAGGATGTTAGGAAGGACTTTGACTGGAATCTCTGGACGTGTCGGATCTTGGAACCCAGCGGGAGAGGAAAAGGGACTGGGGAGTCGCATGGTGGAAACATACCCGAGGGAGCATTAAGTATATCAGGAAGGACTCAATTTGTTTAAGTATCACCTGAGGTCAATTTCGATGTCCGTTTCAGAAAACGGCGTCAACGCTCCAAACTTTGCTGTTCAAGTCGATTCTTATTTTTCAAAAAATTTCAAAATATCTTGAACTGTTGGGTCGGCAACTAAATAATTGCGGATTCTTCTTCTTCATCCCCGTTTTAGGTCGGGGCGAGTAAATAAACATTTCAGAGAATATACTCCCATAATAAGAGAATTTTGAAGGTATAAAAGTGAGTGAAAATATACGTATAACGCCATATTTCTGGCGACGAAAATCCGGCAACGACTTAGTTGCCGAACTCATAGAAACGTCAATTTCGGTGGAATACTGCAGAAAATTCTGTATTTATTCCAGAAATGAATAAATCTGCCATAGAGCAGACGGCGAAACAATTACCTTATACGGACGGATCACAGTTGTCCATTCCGTACCGGAGAATACCGTTCAAACTGTGTACCGGGAATCGGGGTAAAACCGAATTTCCCGAATAAGGTAAGCGCGATGACGACCGACTAATTAATAATAATAAAAAAAAAAACTGGTTTACTCGGCGAAAATACTCGGCCGAAAACGATAACGATACTTCCTCCGGGGAGAGACGCCCATCGAGCGCCGGCGTTGTCGTCGGAAATCGGAAATGACGTTTAAAAAATTCAAGAAAAAAGAAAAAAAGGTAGAGAAAACGGCCGACTTCCGGCGGAGATAATATTTCGAGACAACGCTGAAAATACCCGGAAATGCACGAAACGGGGGGGAGAGACAGACGTCACGACCGACAATCCCTGTCTGCGTTCTCGATTACGGACAACGCCCTTCGTAAAGAGAGAGAGAGAGAGAGTTGTTATTGAAAATTTCGTAAAAAAAAAAAAACGTAAATCGAGTACCGAGTAATTTTGTGGACAAAGGACGCCGTTTTCAATTATGCTGTAAAATAAAAAAAATTACAAAAGTTTTTCTGTCCGCCGGGGGTTGGAATACCGTAGGTTTTCGCGGTCTCGCCGGTTCGGTCTTTTTGGCCAGTAGACCGGCCGCTCGCCGTCTTCAGTAGCGGCTACCCCACCGCGTCACTGTGTCACACTTGTATACTGCTGGACATGTGCGTGAGTAGGGCCACCCCTCCCCCACCCCCCCAAGAAAAAATCCGAAAGTGCCGAAAGTTACAGACACCGCGCTACTGAAGACGGGCGAGCGGCCGGTCTACTGGCGAGAAGACCGAAAAAATCGAAAATTTGCCGGAAAAAATTTGGGCGGCGGAGAGTTGTGCCGATAGTATCTCTGAATTAATACAGTAGATTAATAATTAAAATTTCTTTGCGAAATAAAATGAATTCCAAAGTCAAAATGTCGATTCTGCTCTGTACCCCAACGTGTCCGCGTCCGTTTTTCGGGGGTATTTTGTGGATGGAAAACAAGAATACAGTTTCGTGGATGAACGGAACTGGCCGAAGATGGATACTTTTCGCGCGAGAACAACTGTAGTCCCGAGGGCTGAGAAGATCTCTGGGGGATCTGGAAAGGACGGCGGAGAGGAAAAGGGACTGAAAGAGTGGATTTTGGGGATGAGGGGAAGAAAGGGCTGGGGTGGAACTTCGGGACTTCGACTGTCGGGGGTATGTTGAGGCCATGGTGGTGGATTGTGCGGTTGGAAACATACCCCTGGGGAGCATTAGGATGTTAGGAAGGACTTTTGACTGGAATCTCTGGACGGTAGCGATGTCGGACGTCTCGGAGGAACCCCAGTAGGGCTCTAAGAAGATCTCTGGGGGATAATGGACGGGCGGAGAGGAAAAGGGACTGAACGAGTGGATTAGGGATGAGGGGAAGGGCGGGAGACTGGAAGTCTGGGACTGGGTGGGAGCATCTGGACGGAGGAAACTCGGATATCTGGTAAGCTGGACCCTTTGTTGGATGGAAATTGAGGGCAAAGATCTCTGAACGGGAGGACTTCAGAACTTCAAAAGGGCCGGGGTTCAACGGTTCTATTATTATAGGACAAAGAGGGGGAGGGACCACAACTACTAGAGCGATATTTCGTCTCTTTGTGTCTATATATTTAAAATATATATACTCGGATATATAAAAAGAATCGCGCGGTCCGGTCTATAAGAAGGAGACAGAGGACAGAAAGGTTAAATAAAAATCGTATTCAGTAGTAACAATGTTACAATTGTCCTTGAAGGGGGCAGAAGACCGATGTCTGATATTATAATTAGAGGCGAGGTTGCGAACCCGGTACGTGCCAACGTGCGGCGACCGCTCGCCAGAAGAGACTAATCACCTGTTGGCCGGCGTACAGGAGTTCGAGAAAAGGACAAAGGGACAAAGGGACGAGGGCTGTCCGACAACGAGTGTCAGATGATCGGTATTAATTGGGAAGCCAGAAGGGAGAGAGAAAAAAAAACGGAAATTTAATTATAAACAGTCGCTCTCGGAAAGGACGAGGTGACACGTGTAATTGTACACGTGTGGGAACGAACAAAACGGAAAATAAACGCTCGATGGCGGATCGACGATGTAGGGAGGAAAAGCGGGAATAATTTCAAACTGAACGGCTAAAACGGGAATGGAGTATTTTCCCTCATCAAAGTACCGGTTTCGGTCTTCAGTAGTCACCCGGGGGGTGAGTCACTCTGGACGGATATATATCCTGTCACTGTTTTGGCGATGTACCGACGGTATAAGCTCGCACTCCGCTACTGAAGACGGCGAACGGCCGATGCCGTCCAAAAAAATGTATCCAAGGTATAAAAGTCCATAACTTGCAGACTGATTGCACGGAGTCGTCTCTCATTTTTGTTACCTGTCATAGTGTTGTAGTTCCGCCAATCGCGCCCATACAATATCGGTTGTATTTTAAGTACGAAAACAATTAATGAATATCCAATATCCGACTGAACACGTTGTGCAGTCAGTAGTTGGGGGCGGCATCGTTTCTGTCTGTGGATGTTAATAACGGTGGACGATTTCGAACACCCACAGCTGTGTATATATATATCTTTAAGTCGGACTTTAAGCTACACTTTCACCAAAAATTAGACACAGCTCAGTCAATCAGTTTTCAAGTTATTGACTGTTAAACGGTGGATACATTTTTTTGGACCACCTTCTCTCACTCATTCTCTCTCTCTCTCTCTCTCTCTCTCTCTCTCTCTCTCTCTCTCTCTCTCTCTCTCTCTCTCTCTCTCTCTCTCTCTCTCTCTCTCTCCCATCTCTCTCTCTCTCCACTCTCTCTCTCTCCCTCCCCTCTCTCTCTCTCTTTTACCCCTCGACCACTTCTGACGATGACAAAGTGCAGATACCGCAGCGAGAAGAAGAAGAAGAAGAAGAAGAAGCTCTTTATTAAGCCTCAATTAGATCGATACAGAGAAGATGGTCCCTACTTAAGATTGCCAGAAGGCCAATACCAAGTATGGTCGGCCTAATAAATAACAATTACATTATTTTGTCGTCCGATGGTTTGGATCGGTCTTTCGCCAGACCGGTTTCGTCTGATCGCCGCCTTCAGTAGCTACACTTGTACTGTGGGGTTGCTTTATATATATATATATATATATATATATATAGAGAGTGGTCCAAAAAAATGTATCCACCGTTTAACAGTCAATAACTTGCAAACTGATTGACGGAGTTGTGTCTAATTTTTGGTGAAAGTGTAGCTTAAAGTCCGACTTAAAGATATATACAGCTGTAGGTGTACGAAATTGTCCACAATTATTAACATCCACAGACAGAAACGATGCCGCCCCCAACTGCACCACCAACTGCTGACTGCACAACGTGTTCAGTCGGATATATTGGCTATTCATTAATGTTTTCGTACTTAAAATACCCACTTCAAAACTGGACTTCGTTTCGTCCAATTCTAAGCCTTGAGCCGGCCACGTTCACTCTCGAGTACAACGAGGTACAACTGACAACAAAAACACTGATTATCCAGCGACCGACATCTGAAATAACGGAACAACGCAATACAAAGTATTGTATGGCGCTATTGCCCGAACTACAAAAACTACAACACGTACCAAAAATGAGACAATTCCGTCAATTAGTTTGCAAGTTATGGACTTTTAAACGGTGGATACATTTTTTTTGGACCCCCTCCGTATAATCAGGGGATTGTACCAAAAGTAATCAACATTTTGACTTTATATATATATATATATATATATATATATATATAGGGCCGTAAATTTAAAAAAAAAAAGTGTTACTATACAACGGGCCAGTGTATATACATACAGCCGAATTCATGGCACAGAAATGCCATGAGAAGTTTCACACGGGGGATTTTTTTATGCGCTGACGATTAAAATGAAGAAGGTGAATGGGGGGGTGGCGGGGGTGGGAGGAGGGAAAAAAACGGGGAGAGGGGAATTTTTAATTAAGTAGGGAACGGCCGAAAATCCCGCAGGAACGAGGCGTTTTAAGTATAAAACATAGAATATCCGGTCGGCAACTAAGTCATTGCGGGCTTTGTCTTTATTCGTATTTTACATCTTCAAACCTGTAAGACGAAGTTGCCGAACAAATATGTCGGGAATTGTCTACGAAAATGTCCAATTTCAACACTTTTTTTGTAGGGAATTTGTGCTTTAAACGAAAACCGTATATATCCAACGATATTCCACAAAAAAAAAAAAAAAAAATCCCAACGAGAGCTTGCAAAGTACGAGGCCTGTTCAGAAAGTATTTTTTTATATACGGTTTTTTTTGCTTGCAGTTCGGTTCGGTCAAAGCCGATTTTCTCGCGAAATAGTTTCGTCTTGTTCGCTTTCGATTTTACCAATTCGGTAAAAACCGGATCGGAGAATCGGCGTTAGAATTTTGTGCGAAAAAGTTTTCGGAGAGGGGCAAAAACGGACAAAAAAACGGAAAAAAAAATACGACGAAGTCAGTAAATTTTAGTAAATTGGCCGCTGGTCGAATCGCCGGCTGAGAAGTTGCAAGTTGAGAAGTTGCTCGAAGGACTTGAGGAGATTTTCGAAGCGATTCTAGGCTCGGGAAAAAACGTTGATAAAAGTGTATAATTACATTGGACGGGGACAAAATAGATATTCCGTAAATGTATAAATAATTTCCGAAAAAAAAAACCCCGAAATTCGCGATACTTTTCGTATCGGACCTCGTTATGTGGCGAAAGTGGCGCGCGGCCGACTTTATACCGTAGCCGGCGTAAAATCCCATCACAGCGGGGGGTAATAAAACCGGTTCGGTCATTCGCCAGACCGGTTTGCCGGCCGTTCGCCGCCATCTTCAGTAGCGCGGTGTCAGTCACTTTGTGGCACTTTTCCGGTGTTTTTTCGGGGGTGGGTACATCCCTCTCACCGTCACTGTCACTGTCACTTGTACTGTCACTGTCACTGTCACTTGTCACTGTCACTGTCACTTGTACTGTCACTGTATCGCGACAGTCAACCACCCCTGACGACGGAACCGTTCCGAAACGTCGAAAGGGGTGAAAAAACCCCCATTTTACAGCTGTAGTCGAGCCCTATTCCCGCAGGTTCGTACCGGATCCTACAGGAATTAGTGATGGGAATCAAAAGGGTCTGTTTCCAGTCGTAAAATCCGGGATTGTCGGGAATTTCATTCCCGTCTTCCCGTCCATCCCTGCGTGTTGGAATAGCGTGTAGATTTCGGGGTTTTTTTCTTCCCTGTCTCCTCTCGCCGTCATCTTCAGTAGCATGGAGTCTGACATTTGATTACTGAGACTTGTATTTAGAGACCTGTTTACTGAGACTGAAATTCCAGACAGCTTTCTGGTCCAGTACGGAACACCGAACGCGATCTTATCACTCCGAGATGTCGAGTTGTATTCAAAAAGCTTCAACAAAGTTCTGTCTGTCTAGACAGACTTTGAATGGCGCTTTGTTAAAAGGTCTTCGGCCCGAACAACGAGTTCCGATAGCCATTAAAAGCCCCCCCCCCCCGCCCACCCCCCCCACCCCCCCAATCGAGTTAACTGTAAATCTTCCGGTACTTTAAAAGGAACAGAACTTAACAAAAAAAAAAAAAATACAAAAAGAGGAAAAGACCCGGACAGAGACATTGAGAGCGCTCCCTGGAACAGACTGGAGAAATAAAGTCAAGGTGAACCGGCCGAGAACTTCCGCCCCGGACTTAGAAGATATAAAGCCGGGCTTAACGCGCTGACAAAAACGTCTCTTCAACAAACGACATTGGACACAATATGGGGGGAAATCCAGTCCCAAATTGAACCGAATTGATGGCCGTTCGCCGTCTTCAGTAGCAGAGCGGTGTCGGTCACATTTCGCCACTCTGCTGTCGGAACGGCGTCCTGTTTTTGTTGTGGCACCGCGCTGCCATTGGAGTGCCAAAAGCGTTGGCGAACTAATGGCGAACGGCCGAAAAAACGGCGAGTTCGGCAATAATATTTAATAGTGAAATTTTTTTTTTTTTTTTATATATATATAAGGTCGATACAATCTATTCCCCCTGCCTTCGAACTCCGTAGATAGAAATGACATTTTACACGTCATTTTCGCATAATTTGTATCGGCTGAAACAATTATTTGCCCGAAAAAAAAGTTTTTTGGCCATCCGCAGCGAGACACGTACAGGAAAAGTCTGTCGAATAGACTCATGTCAGTGAAATGACATTTACATAGAGCCGAACAACACTATTGACCGCTGCTACAATAAGTCCCGTCCTCTCATCGAAGAATATATATATATATATAAAATTGACCTTGACACAGTTGCGGTTTATATCGTCGCTACCGCAAAAGAGGGGTGGTCCAAAAAAATGTATCCACCGTTTAACAGTCCATAACTTGCAAACTAATTGACTGAGTTGTCTCATTTTTTGGTCAAAGTGTAGCTTAAAGTCCAACTTAAAGATATGTATATATAGGTGTAGGTGTAGTCGAAATTGTCCACCGTTATTAACATCCCGAGGACAGAAACGATGCCGCCCCCAACTGCAGCACCAACTACTTCAGTCGGATATTGGATATTCATTAATGTTTTCGTACTTAAAATACCCAGTTCAAAACTGGACTTCCTTTCAACGTCTACTCGAGTACAACAAAGGTACAACTGACAACAAAAACACCGACTATACGGCGACTGTGCCAACTGACAAAACGGAACGACGCAATACAACGTATTGTATGGCGCGATCGGCCGAACTACAAAACTACAAAACAGGTATCCAAAAATGAGAGACGACTACTGCACTCCTGTCGGACGTACAGAGTTACCGAATACTGAAGAGACGGCGAGAAGCCGAAACCGGCCCAGTACAATAAGTCCGTTATATCCCGTTCGATTGACGTTAAATCGCGTATTAGCACCAAAGCGGTGACGAATCATAAAATGAAACATTTTGTTCAATGGACAAAGTTGTCAATTTCGGTGGAAAATTGGCCGATATAACTCCGATAAATAAGATTCCAAATTATGTCTTTCCCCCCCCTTTACACTTAGAGCATTATGGTCTTGTTTGTAAACAATATCGTTTTCGGATATTTTTTCTTTCAATCGCGGCGCATCGGCGCAACTTCCTGACCAATTTTTTTTTTTTTCAATATTTCTTAAGCCAAAACTTAGGCCCAGAAGTTTTCAAATGGAATAATCGTCGTTATCACTATTAATTACGTTCATGCTCACCAAAACCGAGCGGTTCTGCGGTTCCCGTTCATGGAGGACACGTCTCGGGCTTACCTGGAACAGAAAAGGCCAAATTTTAAAAATTCGAAATTTTCAACACCTTTTCATTTACAGCTTGTACATAGGAATTGGCCGGTGAAAAGAATGCATAAGAACGTCTTTCTAGGGTGAAATCATTTCTGGCACAGAAAGTAAGTTTACTGTACCATTTTTTGCATATTATCATCCGATATATCTCAACAAATTTTTTTCGATGTTTCCTCCATAACTTGCAAAATAATTGACTGAGACCAAAGTGTAGCTTAAAAACTACAGTCGTTATTGTCACCGTCATCCACAGACAGAAACGATGCTGCAACTTCAGTCGGATATTGGATATTCATTAATGTTTTCGCACAAATATACTTTAAAACTGGGGGGCCGGCCACGTTCACTCTCGAGTACAACAAAGGTACAAATGACAACAAAACACTGACTATACGGCGACTCTGGCCAACCGACAAAACGATACAACGTATTGTATGGCGCGATCGGCCCAACTACAAAAACTACAAAACAGGTACCGAAAAATGAGAGACGACTCCGTGCAATTGGTCTGCAAGTTATGTACTTTTAAACGGTGGATACATTTTTTTTTTTGCGGACCCCCTCCGTATATTATCACCGATATATTATCTGAACAAATTTTCGATTTTCCTCCAGTAGACCAACAAAATACGTCTTATCTCAAATTGTCAATTACTCTTGGCCAAAAAATATACCTTATTTCGCACTACTAACTAACTTCGTCCGTATTGTTTTCTTATGTAAATTGTATACGATGGACAGTACATGACTGAGAGTGTTAGATTGTTGAATTATTGATACCGGGACAATATATGTACAAGTGTTGATCTCAGGGCACTTGTTAGATGTCGTTCAAGTGATAGTTTCAAGTGATCTGTCTCAAGAGTTTCGTGTAAGCCGAGAACGCGGGATTCTGTTCTTACACGGACGGGTTGTTAACATATTATTATTAGCGAAATGGAGGCCTGTTTTGGGACCTGCGTTATGTTATCGCTCCGTCTCTCTCTCTCTCTCTCTCTCTCTCTCTCTCTCTCTCTCTCTCTCTCTCTCTCTCTCTCTCTCTCTCTCTCTCTCTCTCTCTCTCCCTCTCCCTCTCCCTCCCGTTCTTCCCTCATTAATACACATATACAGAGGGGTGGTCCAAAAAAATGTATCCACCGTTTAAATGTCCATAACTTGCAGACCGATTGCACGGAGTTGTCTCTCATTTTCGGTACCTTTTTTATAGTTGTTGTAGTTGTGGCAATAGCGCCGTACAGGGGCTTATCTCGACGATAATCCAGAGGGGGGGGGGAGGGACACTAAAGGACGTCGTTTATCGACACAAAAGCCAGAGTTCACATTGGATGAACTTCGAGAATCCATCGTTTTTCTGTGTGCGGATTTTAGTTAACGGCGACCGTTTCGAACACCCAAAGCTGTGTATATCTTCAAGTCGGACTTTAAGCTACACTTTCACCAAAAATGAGACACAACTCAGTCAATTAGTTTGCAAGTTATGGACTGTTAAACGGTGGATACATTTTTTTGGACCACCCTCTCTCTCACTCATTCTCTCTCTCTCTCTCTCTCTCTCTCTCTCTCTCTCTCTCCGAACAGAAAATCTGGACTCCAGAGGCCGTTACTGGAACGCTCGGGCATCGTAACAGACCTCAAGTAAACGACGAACTGACACTGTACTGGAGATTCCAGACATCTTTTTAATGCCGGTACAGTGTCGACTGTGTACACTCGATGTATATTCACATATTCACCGGTGAATTGTGCCTCACCCAACGGACGGGTAAATCGGGTGAATCCCAGCACCGAGCATGTGTTGTCCGGGTCAGAGTGTTACAACAAAAAGAGGTCAAATAACGGTTGGGTGTAAAATTTCCGTGGGCAAACTACGTTCTATTGGAGGGGGGATCACTCTCTCTCTCTCTCTCTCTCTCTCTCTCTCTCTCTCTCTCTCTCTCTCTCTCTCTCTCTCTCTCTCTCTCTCTCTCTCTCTCTCTCTCTCTCTCTCTCTCTCTCTCTCTCTCTCTCTCTCTCTCTCTCTCTCTCTCTCTCTCTCTCTCTCTCTCTCTCTCTCTCTCTCTCTCTCTCTCTCTCTCTCTCTCTCTCTCTCTCTCTCTCTCTCTCTCTCTCTCTCTCTCTCTCTCTCTCTCTCTCTCTCTCTCTCTCTCTCTCTCTCTCTCTCTCTCCCTCTCTCTCTCTCTCTCTCTCCCTCCCTCTCCCTCTCCCTCGAGGCAGGATATCCTCAGGACATCAATCGGCCGCTTCCCGAACGGGGTAAATATCCTGCTCGTACGACAGATCACCGACGCTACAATGTTGGGACGAGGTAGAAACAATGTTGTTGCGAAACAAGCTTCAATCTGCCTCTAATCGTGGCGAAATTGTTCCCGTCTTTCGCCGGACCGGTTTCGGCCTTTCGCCACCTTCAGTAGCGCCGTTCGCCGCCTGTCGCACCCTGGCCCGCAATACAACTGACGCTGATAACACGCAGCGCTACTGAAGACGGCGAAAGGACGGAACCGGCGAGAGTACCAACAAAATTCCAACCCCTCGCAGGACACAAAAATGTTCGCAGATCCGGCTGAAAGTTGAACATTTTTTCAATTCCTTATAATGTCTTCAGTAGCGCCGTTCACCGCCGCCTGTCGCACCCTGGCCCGCAATACAACGGACGCTGACAACACGCAGCGCTACTGAAGACGGCGAAAGGCCGGAACCGGCGAGACTACCAACAAAATTCCAACCCTTCGCAGGCCACAAAAAAATGTTCGCAGATCCGCCTGAAAGTTGAACATTTTTTCAATTCCTTATAATGTCTTCAGTAGCGCTGTTCACTGCACTGTCTCAATGTCACTAGAATACAACCGACACCACGGTACACGCAGTGACACGCAGCGCTACTGAAGACGGCGAGCGGCCGGAACCGGTCCGGCGATAGTGCCTACGTCATTCCAACCCCTCGCAGGCCACAAAAATCCTTATAATTCCGGTTTTCGACTGTGTCTAACGACTGTTGGTCCCGTTTTCAGTATTATTTTCCAGACCTATCTATCGACGACACCTCGAAGAAATATCTACATTTATGTCGTCACCGATATATCCAGTCGCGGCGCCAATGCGTCATATGAGATAAGAGACCGTAGGGAAATCGGTTTTTAACGAGGATTCGTATAAATAGAACCGGCTATGATATGGGGTTCGTTTACTGCGGTACGTAACGAATATTTACGTTTAACTCCCTGTTGAAATTTGAACTCCGCCAGTTTTCAGTTTTCCGCGGGACTTCCACTAAGTGTTTCCGCTACTTCGGGGGACTTACCCGTTCACTGCGGTCACCTACAGCTGTATATATATCTTTAAGTCGGACTTTAAGCTACACTTTCACCAAAAATGAGACACAACTCGGTCAATCAGTTTGCAAGTTATTGACTGTTAAACGGTGGATACATTTTTTTGGACCACTCTCTGTGTGTATATATATATATATATATATATATATATATATATATATATATATATATATATAAAGCAACCCCCACAGTACAAGTGTAGCTACTGAAGACGGCGAGCGACCGAAACCTGTCTGGCGAAAGACCGATACGTCGAGGTTTGCACTGAGCAAGTGTTTTTCGTTTTCGTTAACTTTCGAAATTGGCAGAGTTGCCCAACTGGGAATAGCTTACTTAGGCCGTGGGAGAATATGACTAACTGTAAAAAGGGCGGAACGGTTCGTCAATGGGACGGAATCTTCAGAGAAAGATAGAACGGATTGTAACATCGAAGACCGGCCATTTCGTAGGCCAAATTTGGCGACGGACGAAACGCGATCACCAAGAAATTGACAGACGATATTTGATCAACATTTGGGACCCACCGGGACACAATTTCCAACGTTTTTCCCCCGTCGGTCTTGAGGTTTTCCCGTCAACTCTAGACCGGTTTCGTCCGCCGGCCGTGACAGTCGAAACCGGTCTAGCAAAAGACAGAGATATTCCAACCCCTTCGATGACCACACAAAACAGGTGTCGTTTTCGCCACATTTTTTTTCCCCCCCCATCACGCGGGGGTCAATAAAGCCCCATATTCGGTCAAAGTGAGTCACACTTGCCCACCGAAAGGAAAATTGAAAAATCGAAAAATTTTTTTAAATTTCAAAAATGTCGGCCGATTTCGCCCATAATATTCTGTCAAAAGAGGTCCTCAAATGAGTTTACACTTGCCCCTGAAAGGAGAGCTGAAAAATTTTTTAAATTTCAAAAAATTCGGCCCATTTCGCCCATATATTCTGTCAAAAGAGGTCCTGAAATGAGTTACACTTGCCCCTGAAAGGAAAACTGAAAAATCGAAAAATTTTTTTTTTATTTCAAAAATGTCCGATTTCGCCCATATTCAGTCAAAACAGGTCCTGAAATTAGTTACACTTGCCCCTGAAAGGAAAATTGAAAAATCGAAAATTTTTGAAATTTCAAAAATGTCGGCCGATTTCGCCCATATTCAGTCAAAAGAGGTCCTGAAATGAGTTACTCTTGCCACTGAAAGGAAAATTGAAAATCGAAAATTTTTGAAATTTCAAAAATGTCGGCCGATTTCGCCCATATATTCTGTCAAAAGAGGTCCTGAAATGAGTTACACTTGCCCCTGAAAGGAAAATTGAAAATCGAAAATTTTTTAAATTTCAAAAATGTCGGCCGATTTCGCCCATATTCAGTCAAAAGAGGTCCTCAAATGGGTTACTCTTGCCACTGAAAGGAAAATTGAAAAATCGAAAATTTTTGAAATTTCAAAAATGTCGGCCGATTTCGCCCATATTCTGTCAAATGAGTGACACTTGCCCCTGAAATGAAAATTGAAAAATCGAAAATTTTTGAAATTTCAAAAAGTCGGACGATTTCGCCCATATTCGGTCATCAGTGGTCTAAAAAAGTACACTGGCCCCCATTTTAAAAGAGAGTAGAAAAATCGAAATTTTTGAAAATTTCAAAAATTCTCCCTGCCCCGATCCAGCTTCTATCCTGGAAATTTTTCCACCGATTTCACGTTTTTTTTTCATATGAAAACGACGTCGACCAGTAGTCGTTGTATGAAAAAGAAAAAAAGAAAAAAAATTCGAAAAGTTTGAACTGGAGACTAGCTGCTAAAACGGCTGCAGTTTAGTTTAGAAGCTGCGTCGTACAAGCAGCTAATCTCTCCGTCGGACACCTGCAGCTCAGTCGACACAATGACACGACAACTGCAGTATGCACTCACGTGACTCCACTGTTCAACTAAAGCGTCACCGATTTCGGCCGGAGAAAATAAAAATAAATAAAATAAAATAAAATAAAAAAAAGGGATTGGGGGGGGGGGACCGGTGGGTTCTCCTCCGATTGTTGACTATTGTAGCTGGTGCATCTGCCCAATTTTGCTTGTTGTACAATTTTACAGTTGTAACAATAAAAGAGTGGGAAAAAATAAATTTATGGAAAATTAAACCGGTCAATTATGAATGCAACTGCGTCAGTCCCGACGACTGTTGATGATGATGATGACGATGTTGATGATGGTGATGATGATGATTCTGCCGGCGAAACCGACAAACAGTTCCATTATGGAGGCTTTTTGTCCCGGGTTTTTAAATTTTTTAATTTTTTTTTTTTGGCAGCGAACCGGGAATCGGGCAAAAAACACGTCCCGTCGTCCGCAAATTACGGCCCCCGACGTGGACATCATAATTTTAGAAGACGACATTCGATAACGGACGAACGAGAACTGCAGCAATATCGATCGATCGAGGATTATTCTATAGAATACCGACCGATAGATTTTATATTTCTATCACGAGTTTGAATAAAATACCGACCAATCATTGTATACCGGTCTGGTATTTCGATGGACCTGGGGGGATTTTTTCGCCCGCCCGCCCCATCTTCAGTAGCACTGTGTGGTAGTCACTTTCGAATTTTTTTTATTTTATTTTATTTTTTTTTTTGGGGTACTTGTGGGTACTCTAGTCGGTACAAAAGTCCGACAGAAAGACGCACAGTAATCGACGTTAACAGGTATAAACTGATATATTAAGAACGATCCAAAAGTGATATTCGAAACCGGTTTTAAATTAGAGAACCTTGGGGATCTGATGAGCGGGAGCTAATTAAGCTATCGAATCCAAGGTTAGCGTCTGCCCAGCTATACAGCTACTAATTGGCCAAGGGTATTGAATCAATACGGAACAACAATATGGAATAAATTTTTTTTTTTTATTACTCTTTTATTGTTACAACTGCGAAATTGTACAACAGGCACTAGCTAAAATAGGCAACAATTAGAGGAGAAACCCATTGATTCCCCCCTTTTTTTAATATTTTATTTTATTTTATTTATTTATTTTTTTTATATTTACACCTAAAAATGGCGCCAAATCGGCGGAAAAAAGCGTTTTCAAGACGAAAAATTGGCCCAAAAACGCGGTTTTTTGGCGCAAGATCGACACAAAAATGCGGTTTTCAGGCACAAAATCGGCCCAAAAAACCGATTTTCAGGCGCAAAATCGGCCTAAAATGCGGTTTTTAGGCGAAAAATTAGACCAAAATTGCGATTATTAGACCTAAAATCGGTCCAATAATGCGGTTTCTAGGCCAAAAATGAGGTTTTTAGGCGCAAAATCAACCCAAAAATGAGGTTTTTAGGCGCAAAATCGGTCCTAAAATATGGTTTTTAGGCCCAAAATCGACCAAAAAATGCGCTTTTAGGCGCAAAATCGGCCTAAAATGCGGTTTTTAAGCACAAAATAGGCCCAAAATTACGATTATTAGGCCTAAAATCGGTCCTAAATGCTGTTTCTAGGCCATAAAATGGGTTTTTAGGCGCAAAATCGACCCAAAAATGCGGTTTTGGGGCCGATTTTGTCCTAAAAACCGCTATTTGGCCGATTTTGCGCCTAAAAACCTCATTTTTGGGCCGATTTTAGGCCTAATAATCGCAACTTTGGTCCAATTTTGCGCCTAAAAACCGCATTTTAGGCCGATTTTGCGCCTAAAAATCGCATTTTTGGGCCGATTTTGTGCCTGAAAACACCGCATTTTTGGCCTTATTCTGAGGCTAGAAACCGAATTTTTGGGTCGATTTTACGCCAAAAAACCGTATTTTTGGGCCAATTTTGCGTCTGAAAACCGCTTTTTTCTGCCGATTTCGCGTCAAATACCTCATCTTTAGGTGTAAATACCACATTTTTGTTCCAATTTCGGGCACGAAAACCGAATTTTAGGTCCAATTTTGCGTCTAAACACCGCATATTCGGGCCACGACTCAAAAGAATCGACTTAAACGGAAAATTTGGACTCTAAAGTCCCATTACTAAAACGGACTTGAAAATTGACCTTGAGATTAACAAAATGACAATATACAATGCGATACTTAAACCGATACGGATTCATACGTCCTCATAAGCCCCCGGGGTATGTTTCCAACCGCAGAATCCACCCCATGACCTCAACATACCCCATTCAAGTCGCAAAATCCCGGTTCCCGAAGTTCCACTTTTTCTCCTCATCCCTAATCTACACAGGGATTCAGTCCCTTTCCTCTCTTACCCATCGATTTTATATAGTGATATTGGGGAGGAAATCGAGTGGCCGTGTCGGCCCTTCAAGGCCCTTCGGGTTTTTCAGTAAAGCACCGAGAAGCACAAACCGGGTTGTCGTAACGATTCTGAATTTGGACGACGGGTTCGGGTATACCGAATATACCGAGGAGGAAGCGGAAACGGACTCCGGTAGAATTCTATCTGTGGGAACTTCGGGGGGGGTGGGGGCTTAAAAGGTATACGGTGTTGATTCGCGAAAGCTCGCCCCGTATCTTCTTCCAGGTTTAATGGAATAACAATGTCGACCTCCGGACGGCTTATCTCGTTATCTGACTGAAAATATCGTCTGCCCGGCCCTTTCACCCTTCAATAGATAGACGGATGGATCTCCGGCGAGGAACACAATATAAACGCTAGAAATTTAATCTGAACGGCGAGTAAAAACTTTTCGCCGGTGAAAGTGGTAGCCGGAAACGGAGAGACAATGCCATATTGAAGCCTTTCTCTCTGGTCAAGGTCCGACCGACTATAGTATAGCCCGTCTCCCTTTTCTGACCTCAGGAAAATCGGCCTAAAATTACGATTATTAGGCCTAAAAATCGGACCAAAAATGCAGTTTTTTGCCCGAAATCGGACCAAAAATGCAGTTTTTTGCCCGAAATCGGACCAAAAATGCAGTTTTTTGCCCGAAATCGGACCAAAAATGCAGTTTTTTGCCCGAAATCGGACCAAAATGCAGTTTTTGCCCGAAATCGGACCAAAAATGCAGTTTTTTGCCCGAAATCGGACCAAAAATGCAGTTTTTTGCCCGAAATCGGACCAAAAATGCAGTTTTTTGCCCGAAATCGGCCCAAAAATGAGGATTTTAGGGGCGAAATCGGCCCAAAAATGAGGTTTTTATTGCGAAAATTGGACCAAAAATGCTATTTTTAGGCGCAAAATCGGCCCAAAAATGCGGTTTCTAGGCCAAAAATGAGGTTTTTAGGCGCAAAATCTGTCCTAAAATATTGTTTTTAGGCCCAAAGTCTGCCCAAAAATGCGCTTTTTAGGCGCAAAATCGGCCTAAAATGAGGTTTTATTGCGAAAATTGGACCAAAAATGCGATTTTTAGGCCCCAAATCGCCCCAAAAATGCGTTTCTTAGGCCAAAGTGTGAGTTGCACTTGTCCCTGAAACGGCGGGTCGAAAATCGAAAATTTAGGTTTTTCGAAAATTTTCTCAGATCGATCCCATATTCCACCCACAAGTGCCAAAAAAACCCCATTTTTGGACCAGAAAACCGCATTTTTGGGTCGTTTTTGCGCCTAAAAACCTCATTTTGGCCCGATTTCGCACCTAAAATCTTCATTTTTGGGCAGATTTTGGCCCTAATAACCGCATTTTTGGGCCTAAAAACAGCATTTTTGGGTCGATTTTGCGCCTAAAAACCTCATTTTTGGCCTAGAAACCGCATTTTTGGGCCTATTTTAGGCCTAATAATCGCAATTTTGCGCCTAAAAAGCTCATTTTTGGGCCGATTATGGGCCTAAAAACCGCACTTTTGGGCTTATTATGGGGCGAAAAACCTCATTTTTGGCCCGATTTTGCGCCTAAAATCCTCATTTTTGGGCCTAAAAAGGTGACCGGCAAAACATCGAATAATTCCTACGACAAAATTTGTCAAGTACGAAAAGTATTTTTCAGTCGCGACCGGCTGCATTGAAATGAAAATAAAAATTTTTTTTTATCGTCAACACTCACTAAATAACCTGTTGTACGACCGGTAAATAGTGTAGGAAATATTTGAAATTCATTTCAAACAAATTTCTTTACACGCCAGTGCAGTAATTTCGACTGGTTTGGGCCAATCGAGGTATACAGTACACAGAGGCAGAAAAATGCATTTTTCTATTTCTTTTTCTTTTTTCTTTTTCGAAAAAACCCAGACTGGAATATAATACAAGAGAGAGAGAGAGATATAGAGGACGGACGTATTTCAGATGAGGTCTGCAACAGGCGGTAATCGGACGACGCCAAAGTTTTTGCCGAATCAGTATAAAATTCCACGTACGAATCGTCTTCTCCGATTCTATTTTCCAAATCTCAACCGCGTTCTCAAACCCAATATATATTGGATATAAAAATAAAAATAAGTGGGCGCGCCCCGCTCGAAAATAAATTTCCGATCGTTGTATTACAGGGTGACACAATAACAACGGTGAAAAATAAATAAATGAAACTGCCGAAATTTCATTATTTCGAGACGGGAACTTAAAAATTTCATTATTTTTAAAATATTGTTCAACAATGAAAAAAAGTTGTTGACTGACCCTAAACTATCGGCTGTCGAATGGTTTTTCCCCATTTTGGGCCGATTTCGGGCCTAATAACCGCATTTTGGGTCCAAAACCGCATTTTGGCCTAATAATCGTAATTTTGGGCCAATATTGCGCCAAAAACCTCATTTTTGGGCCAGAAAACCGCATTTCTGGGTCGATTTTACGCCTAAAAAACCTCATTTCTGCCCGATTTTGCACCCAAAATTTTAATTTTGGGCCGATTTTGGCCCTAATAACCGCATTTTGGGTCGATTCTGGCCTAAAATCGCATTTTATCGTAATTTTGGCACAATATTGCGCCAAAAATACCTCATTTTTGGGCCAGAAAACCGCATTTCTGGGTCGATTTTGCGCCTAAAAAACCTCATTTCTGCCCGATTTTGCACCCAAAATCTTCATTTTTGGGCCGATTTTGGCCCTAATAACCGCATTTTTGGCCTAATAATCGTAATTTTGGGCCAATATTGCGCCAAGAAAACATCTCATTTTTGGGCCAGAAAACCGCATTTCTGGGTCGATTTTACGCCTAAAAAACCTCATTTCTGCCCGATTTTGCACCCAAAATCTTCATTTTTGGGCCGATTTTGGCCCTAATAACCGCATTTTTGGCCTAATAATCGTAATTTTGGCACAATATTGCGCCAAGAAAACCTCATTTTTGGGCCAGAAAACCGCATTTCTGGGTCGAGTTTACTCAGTAAACCGAAGGTTGGATCGGTTCCTATGGTTAAATTTCAGACGGGATTTTATAGACCGGTCTCTTGAGAGGGGTCGGGTCGGACTCACCCCCATTAGGGAGAGTACAATGGGCTCCCCAATAGCGAGTACTTCGGGGCGGGGGAGAAGGAGGATGCAGGTCTGCACGCAGCTGTCGGGCTGACGATTGGGGGGCCCGTTCGGGTCCCGAACACCAGTGTTCCATATTTGTCACATAATTTTCGTTTCACGACTTTTCGATGCCCCATATTTGCCCCAATATAGTATGTACAGAAGGGGTGGTCCAAAAAATGTATCCACCGTTTAACAGTCAATAACTCGCAAACTAATTGACGGAGTAGTGTCTCATTTTGGTGAATGTGTAGCTTAAAGTCCGACTTAAAGATATCACAGACTGTGGGTGTTCGAAATGGTCACCGTTATTAACATACACAGACAGAAACGATGCCGCCCCCAACTGCAACACCTTGTTGTACTCGAGTAGACGTGGCCGGCGCAAGGCTTAGAATTGGGATGAAAGAAAGTCCAGTTTTGAAGCGGTATTTTAAGTACGAAAACATTGACATCGGATGAACACCTACAGTGCGATATCTTTAAGTCGGACTTTAAGCTACACTTTCACCAAAAAATGAGACAGCTCAGTCAATTAGTTTGCGAGTTATTGACTGTTAAACGGTGGATACATTTTTTTGGACCACCCCTCTGTATATTCACCGATATTATCGTCGACTCTCCGTGCATACATTGGGCGGCATAGTTTCTGTCTGAGGACGTTAATAACGGTGGACCATTTCGAACACCCACAGTGATCTTTAAGTCGGACTTTAAGCTACACTTTCACCAAAAATTTGAGACAGCTCAGTCAATTAGTTTGCGAGTTACGGACTGTTAAACGGTGGATACATTTTTTTGGACCACCCCACTGTATTTCCGTCCCGCATAGCTGCCGGGTCGTTGCTACCGGCAGTGACGTCTGCGGTATCGAATTTCTCCCGGTTTTATTTCGAAGTGTTCCCGAATGGGGGATGCGGTGTGCGAACGTCCCTTCTAAAATTAGCGCCCCCCCACCCCCCTAACTTTCTTTGCACTTGTTTAGTCTGCAGCTACGCCCACGTTCTGGGCTTTGTTAATCGCCCCCCCGGAAAGGCTCTCCGGGGGGGGGGGGCGTAATGGACCCCCGACAGAAAATCCTGTCCGGAGTCGGAATTTTCACAAATCTCATGACCAGTGGTGGGTTTAATAATGTTGGGTATGTTGAAGTCATTGGAGACTGTTGTTCATACGGGAAGGACTTTTATCCTTGGACAACGCATTCCTGCCACAGACCTGGTATCCAAAAATGTATCCACCGTTTAAAGTCCATAACTTGCAGACTAATTGACGGAGTTGTCTCATTTTGGTACCTGTTATAGTGTTGTAGTTCGGCCAATCGCGCCATACAACACGTTGTATTACGTCGTTTCGTGTTGTCAGTTGACACAGTCGCCGGATAGTCAGTGTTCTGTTGTGTCAGTTGTACCTTGTTGTACTCGAGAGTGAACGTGGCCGGCGCGAGGCTTAGAATTGGATGAAAGGAAGTCCAATTTTGAAGTGGGTACTTTAAGTACGAAAACATTAATGAATATCCAATATCCGACTGAACACGTTGCAGTCACTAATTGGTGCTGCAGTTGGGCGCATCCTTTGTGTCTGGATGTTAATAACGGTGGACCATTTCGAACACCTACAGCTGTATATATATCTTTAAGTCGGACTTTAAGCTACACTTTCACCAAAAATGAGACACAACTCCGTCAATCAGTTTGCAAGTTATGGACTTTAAACGGTGGATACATTTTTTTGGACCACCTCTGTATATACAACAATGCCTTTTATGCTAAAGAAAAAACTGTAAACTGTATAAATAGAAAATGTTTCTAACCTTGTAACCCGAGATACAACGTCACACGTGAAGAATGGCTCACCTGGAACAAAAGGGATGTAATTTAGTCTTTCAGTAATTTCACGACTACAAATTTACATGTAACAGTTTATGCACGATCGTACTGCAATCATGTACATATCCATATATATATATATATACAGGAGGAACGAATCAGTTCAGTTCAGTTGAGAACGATTTTTATTTTGTACAATCAACAAAATATAGTTTCGTGGATATAGTCCCGAGGGCTAAGAAGATCTCTGGGGGGGATAATGGACGGGCGGGAGAGGAAAAGGGACTGGACGAGTGGGATTTCGGGGATGAGGGGAAGAAAGGGGCTGGGGTGGAACTTCGGGACTTCGACTGTCGGGGGTATGTTGAGGTCATGGTGGGTGGATTGTGCGGTTGGAAACATACCCCTGGGGGGGGAGCATTAAGGATGTCAGGAAGGACTTTTGACTGGAATCTCTGGACGGGAGCGATGTCGGACGTCTCCCGGAGGAACCCCCAGTAGGGCTCTAAGAAGATCTCTGGGGGGGATAATGGACGGGCGGGAGAGGAAAAGGGACTGGACGAGTGGGATTTCAGGGATGAGGGAAAAAGGCAGGGTGGAACTGGGACTTCGACTGTCAGGGGGTATGTTGAGGTCATGGTGGATTGTGCGGTTGGAAACATACCCTAAGGATGTCAGGAAGGACTTTGACTGGAATCTCTGGACGACGGAGCGAGTGTCGGACGTCTCCGGAGGAACAGTAGGGCTCTAAGAAGATCTCTGGGGGATAATGGACGGGCAGGAGAGGAAAAGGGACTGGACGAGTGGGATTTCGGGGATGAGGGGAAAGTCGGGGTATGTTGAGGTCATGGTGGATTGTGCGGTTGGAAACATACCCCTGGGGAGCATGGATGTTAGGAAGGACTTTGACTGGAATCTCTGGACGGAGAGATGTCGGACGTCTCCCGGAGAGAACCCCCAGTAGGGCTCTAAGAAGATCTCTGGGGGATAATGGACAGGCAGGAGAGAAAGGGACTGAACGAGTGGGATTAGGGATGAGGGGAAAGTATGTTGAGGTCATGGTGGTGGATTGTGCGGTTGGAAACATACCCCGTGGGGGGAGCATTGAGGACTTTGACTGGAATCTCTGGACTTCGGGATTCTCCCGTAGGAACCCCACAGCTCTCTATACCTGGTATGTCCTGGTCAGTTTTGTTACTCGAGGTCAATTCCGATGTCAGTTTCGAAGTCGATTCTTTGGAGTCGTAATAAACTGTAGGATTTTAGTGTGGCTAAATGACAAAAAAAAACCGCCTATAACAGTTTATTATAATAATAGGGGGCGCCCCCCCCCGTCCGGAATATATTGCGATGAATACAGAACAGTGCGCATCGGTAATATGTTCCGGGACCGAACCCACAACGGTACATCATCCGAGCCCACTCCATTGTTCACGGCCGACCGTTTTCCCAGACTCGCCTACGCCTATACAGGCCAACAGTTGTTTTTATACATACATTTTATATACAGAGAGACCCTAAAAAAATGCTATCCGCCGTTTATCAACAGTCGGCAACTTTTTTTCCCCGATGAAAGTGCAGCTTAAAGTCCGACTCGAAGATGTGGGCTTTCGAAACGGTCCGCCGTCATCAACAACCAGACACGGAAACGATGCGCGAACTTAAAAATACCCACTTCGAAATTAACTTAAAACGAAATCTACAGTGTGATATCATCAGGTTGGACTTTGGGCTACAATTTCAACGAAAATTAGACACAGCTCAGTCAATTAGTCGGCAAGTTATGGACTGTTGAACGGTGGATACATTTTTTTGGACCACCACCCCCCACTGTATATATATACGGCCGTTCGCCGTCTTCAGTAGCAGTGCGAGCCTGACTATATATATATAGTGGTGAGATTATACTGTCGGTATATTCCAGTAACGAGGACAGGATATCGGTGTGACTCACCCTCAGCTACTGAAGACGGCGAGCGGCCGAAAAACCGGTGTCTGGCAACGGGCGCATATTTTTTACTTCGAGGAGGGAAAATACTTTATTCCCGTCAATCAGTCTGCAAGTTATGGACTTTCAAAACGGTGGATACATTTTTTAGGACCTGTATATATATCGGCCGTTCGCCGTCTTCAGTAGCAGTGCGAGCCACTCTTGTACATGGGATCGTATATATATATAGTGGTGAGATTATACTGTCGGTATATTCCAGTAACGAGGACAGGATATCGGTGTGACTCACCCTCAGCTACTGAAGACGGCGAGCGGCCGAAAAACCGGTGTCTGGCAACGGGCGCATATTTTTTACTTCGAGGAGGGAAAATACTTTATTCCCGTATAATCAGTCTGCAAGTTATGGACTTTCAAAACGGTGGATACATTTTTTTGGACCTGTATATATATATAGGCCGTTCGCCGTCTTCAGTAGCAGTGCGAGCCACTCTTGTACATGGTATCGTATATATATAGTGGTGAGATTATACTGTCGGTATATTCCAGTAACGAGGACAGGATATCGGTGTGATTCACCCTCAGCTACTGAAGACGGCGAGCGGCCGAAAAACCGGTGTCTGGCGAAAGACCGAACCGGCGGCGGCGGCGAGAGGAGACGGAAACATAACGAAGCCGCGTAAACAATGAAAATAAACCGGTTTCAAATTCTCCGAAAACGAGTCTGTCTATTTGTGTCGATTGCTGGCTGTCGTTGAGGAAAAAGCGTTGGGGAAATTAAAAAAAAAAAAAAAAATGGGGGTGGGGGAAAAAACAAGAGTTGAGTTAGAACAAATGGCTCCTCTTCCTGGAATATGGCGTGAATCAGCCGAGTATTTATAAAGAAGTTGCAAGGCCGTACAGCGATACCAATTAAGGCCAAGAAGAAGAAGAAGAAGGCCTAAAGAGAGGGAGAGAGATATTCTCAATCTCAGTTAAACCGGGATAAATCCATGAACTTCCAGGCATTCCCCCCAGGGACGCCTGGAAGAGGGCAACTTTGGCCACGTGATATAAACGGGATAAAAATCAGCGGTTTCCCCCTTACATTTTCGTAAATTTCTGTGACGCAGCGCAGCCAGGACGACGTCCCGAAGGGCGCCCAAAGTGGCGCCGCTACTGAAGACGGGCGAAAGGCCGAAACGTCGAGCGGACAAACGCCAAATCTACGGGGTACACAACCCTTCGCAGGCCAAAAAACGGGTGTTTTTGAACTGATTTCGAAACCTGTCGAAGGGCCGTACCTTAATGTATCGTGCGAAGGTGGTGACGCCCCCGAAAATTAGTATTAGGACGAAAAAAAATAATATAAAATAATAATATAAGCGTTATAAAATCTGTAAACGAGGGCCGAATAGAATCCGCCCCATACATTGAAACCGGTCTTAAAACGATTTATGTAAACCTAAGCTATTTGACGATTCGCTAATAATGACGTTTCGGAGCTGTTTCGAGATTGCAATAAAAAAATAAATAAAAAAAAAAAATCGATCCTCGCGACTCTTCGAGCATCGGCTTTGTATCGATTGGACGATGACACTACAGAAAAATAAAATAATAATAAATTTTGGGGGAAAAATATATAAAGTGAACGGATTTCATATGTCCGCGTAACAACAGCTCGAAACCAAAAAAAATTTCTCAAAAAATGGAGAAAAAAACGAATCTAATTTTTGACGGTAGGTCTGTGGCGCGGAGACAGAAACACAGCGGAAAAACTACGAAAAACAAATCTGTTTTTTAACAGAGAATTTTATCGGATTCTGCGGTACGATTTAAATTTCGACCGGGTTGGATACAGCCCGAGATCAATTTCGTTCATAAATTGATTCAAAATTTAATTTCAACGTCATTCTCCCCCCGTCCAGAGTATAGAAATGGAAGGGTGGATTTTACTACGGGTAAGAGTTTCTTTTTCAGCAAAATAAAATCAATTCCAGAGTCAGAATTTCGATTACTTTTGGCTACCCTACCCCCACCCCAATATTACTTCTGCATCAGAAACCAGAAATTTACACGGGGAGAATTTTCATGGACAATAAATCCAGGTAGATAAAAGCAACAACTGTAGACGGTCCATTAACGGCAGGTTTATTTCTGCACCCCGTCCAAACGGCCCGTGGCGGACGACCGACACCGATATATTATTATTTTTCCAACCTCTTGGCCGGATAGAATTATAAATTGGCGCTAATTAGAAACCAAAAAAATATATATATAAATATATAGGCGCCGAAATAAAATAGGGGAGGTTGTGCGGCATCTCTATTTCTGTATAGGGGCCAGACGGTCGTTGTCCCCTTTGATGTAGTTGTGGTCGTTGAATTTACAACGACAAATAGGCGATATTTTACGGGGTAGGACCGAAATCTTCAATTTCATTTATAGCGAATTTCAGATTTCATCCGAATAAGTTCGGTTAATCCTTTTAAAGACGGGGTTTTTCTCGCACCATTTTTTCGGTTCGTCTTCGATTTATTTATTTATTTTTTTTTTGAAAAATTCGCCTGGGAAAATTCGTGTCGAATTTTCAACAACAAATTCTAAGCTACGGACCAAAAAAAAAAATAAAAAATCAAAAAAATCGACGAAGTCCGTAAATTTAAGTAAATCGGCCAAATCGTCGAATCGAAATTGGCCAGTCGCAAGTTGAGAAATCGAGCTAAGCGAGACTTTTTCCGAATTTCCCGAAAAACTGAATGAAAAGGAGCACGAAAAGGAGGACGCGACGAGGAGAGATTGAGGAGATTTAAAAAAAATGAATTTTCTAAGCGCTTCAAGAGGACCGAAAGAGGTGGGCAAAGCGAAGGGGGAGAAAATAGATATTCGTAAATAAAAAATATAATTTTGAAATTCCCGTCAACAAAACCCTTATAGGGTAGCTTCCGATCTCGGGAATATAACGCGTTTCCCCGTCCACCCCCAATTTCACAGCTTTCTTCGTGAAAGTGTAATATGAAAAAAAAATAAAATAATAAAATAAAAAAGAATTGAACAATGACAGCTCATCTTTCCCAGGTCACGCGCCGAGTTCACCCGATTTCCACGCGATCGAACATTTTCCAGTTTTGAAAACTGTTTTCGTTTGTAACAAAAACAACATAAAACTGTCACCGAACCGGGTCACTAAATTTGGAACTAAATCGTTCGAAGTTTCAGTAACCGAATTCCATTGTTGTCAACGGAAAAAACGAGTGAAATTTTGACGCGGGAAAACTCAATTTTTTTTTAATTATTATCGTTTTGTCGAAGACGATAAAAATCGGCGTTCAACGAAGCTCCAAAACGGCGTTAAAACATCCAAGAGGGATTTTTAATGTTAACAACAGAGATTAAATGTATCATTTTCGCCCAAAAATAATCAAATTTCTCAGTGCGCTATAAGGGCGGATACTCAAAAAAAAAAAAAAATTCTCCGTCCCGAAATTTCCCGTCGTACTCCGGATTGGGGTAGACTGAGGAAAATTCCGAAAATTTTCGAATTTTTCAATTTTTTTCGATTTTTTTTTAATTACTAAAGGCCGCGTTTCAATGAACCGTATTACCCGACACGAGGTAAGGCCGGAGTACAATTAACGAACGAGATTTTAACGGAACTCCGAGGACAACAATTAAATTTAATGGGTATTGTTCGTGCAATGGAAAACAATTTCATTGCAGAGAGAGAGAGAGAGAGAGAGAGAGAAGGGGGAGAGAGAGAGAGAGAGAGTGGGAGAGAGAGAGAGGGAGAGAGAGAGAGAGAGAGAGAGAGAGAGAGAGAGAGAGAGAGAGAGAGAGAGAGAGAGAGAGAGAGAGAGAGAGAGAGAGAGAGAGAGAGAGAGAGAGAGAGAGAGAGAGAGAGAGAGAGAGAGAGAGAGAGAGAGAGAGAGAGAGAGAGAGAGAGAGAGAGAGAGAGAGAGAGAGAGAGAGAGAGAGAGAGAGAGGGAGAGAGAGGAAGAGAGAGAGAGAGAGAGAGAGAGAGAGAGAGAGAGAGAGAGAGAGAGAGAGAGAGAGAGAGAGAGAGAGAGAGATAGAGAGAGAGAGAGAGAGAGAGAGAGAGAGATTAGAGAGAACAAACGGTCATCCGTTCAAGAACATCCACCAATTGTTCGGAGACGAAAATTAATCTACAATATTATTTGATCGATTGGGACGCACGGACAGAGATGACGTTGTAACCTCGCCAAACCATTTTGGGGAAAATATACTAAATGGAAATAGTACAAAAAGTAGTATTAAAAATGTTGTTTTGTCATTCTATCCGAATAGTCGGACCGGCACTAAAGTGTAGGAAGACTAAAACCTGTTAAAGCCGAGAACTTATAAACGGAACGTTATAAATTAAATTGCTATATAAAAAAAAAACCCATTATGGGCCTTTAAACGTCCGAACAGATTGGCCGAGATGCGATAATTATTTTTAGAAATTGGCACCGCTCGACGTTAAAGACGTGTTTCGGGCTGTCCCCAACTGCACGATTTAAAATTATTTATTCACCTCAGAGCCGCTACAAATATATATATACATATATATATATATATATAAAGACGTTGACAATAAAATAAAACAGTAAAGTACAAACAATCAAGGGACCCTTGAACAATGCTTTAATATACACAATTGACGGAATTGTCTCATTTTTGGTACCCATTATAGTTTTTGTAGTTTTCCGGCGCCGTACAATACGTTGTATCGTTTTGTCAGTTGACACAGTCGCCGGATAGTCAGTGTCCCGTTGTCAGTTGTACCTTGTTCTTACTCGAGTATAAACGTGGCCGGCGCGCAAGGCTTAGAATTGGGACGAAAGGAAGTCCAGTTTTGAAGCGGGTATATTTTAAGTACGAAAACATTAACATTGGATGAACACCTACGGTGATATCTTTAAGTCGGACTTTAAGCTACAGTTTCACCGAAAATGAGACACAACTCAGTCAATTAGTTTCCGAGTTATGGACTGTTAAAGAGTGGATACATTTTTTTGGACCACCCTCTGTACATCCACCGATATTATCGTCGACTCTACGTGCATACATTGGGCGGCATAGTTTCTGTCCGTGGATGTTAATAACGGTGGACCATTTCGAACACCTACAGTTATATATATCTTTAAGTTGGACTTTAAGCTACACTTTCACCGAAAATGAGACACAACTCAGTCAATTAGTTTGCGAGTTACGGACTGTTAAAGTGTGGATACATTTTTTTGGACCACCCTCTGTACATCCACCGATATTATCGTCGACTCTCCGTGCATACATTGGGCGGCATAGTTTCTGTCTGTGGACGTTAATAACGGTGGACCATTTCGAACACCCGCAGCGATCTTCAAGTCGGACTTTAAGCTACACTTTCAACGAAAATGAGACACGACTCGGTCAATTAGTCTGCGAGTTATGGACTGTTAAAGTGTGGATACATTTTTTTGGACCACCCTCCAGTGTAATCGTACCGAAGCACCTGGTCTTCAGTTGAAAATGCACGGCTGTCGTCGGCCGGAAAGTCCGAAGCCGTCCCTTCGGAAGGAGGAAGGGCTTCGTCCGTTCGATCGACTTCCTGTTTTCGTAGGGGAAAAATTAACTTTGACCGAACACGAGCCCTTGAGCACTCGCTGACAAAATTTTCTGAACAATATATTCCGTCCCAGAAGGACTTATTTATATATATATTTGGAAGGCTGTAAACAGTTTGGGAATATCGGACATAATCCACAAGAAACGGTTAACCCTCCCCCCACCCCGCGGTAATAAAATAATGATTCTATTCGTATGTATTAGTTAGGTGACTCATTTAGACTCAGCACGTTTAATCCGAAAATCACCGGGGATGAAATATCTAAATTGAGAAACTGAGTAATGGGGTGGGGGGGAAATTAAAAACCGAAAAGTGAAATATTCGCGGAAGGCCTTTATCCATGACGGACGAAATTCGAGACGGCGTTAGAGAGATTGGGGTGGGGCGTTTTGAAACCGTTCCAAAAAATTTCGAAACCACTCGGGAGTTTCGGGCTTTACGAACCGGGGGAGGGGGGGAAAATTCGCGTGGGTTTATGAAACCGAGACGCCCTCCTGTCTATTTTCGGCCCCATTGAACTCCTCCTACTGGACCGGCCAATAATAGAGAGCTCCGACTACTGAAGAAATTGCCATGTTGTGGCGGACGCGACGGCCGGGGTGAAAAAAATATAGGGGAAGAAAAAAAAAGACAATTGTCCGAAACAATAGACCTGAACGGGACTTGGTGATAGGTAAAGATAAAAACCCGTAATAGCAGAGTGTTTCTGTCTCCCGGCCGGTTCGGCCTTCCGCCAGACCGGTTTCGGCCGCTCGCCGCCATCTTCAGTAGCGGTGTCACTTTGACCCCTTTGGGCAGCATCGGGTTTGCACCGTCGCATCTATTTACGGACTTACGGCGCGCGTGACCGACACCGCCGCTACTGAAGACGGCGAGCGGCCGACGAAACCGGTCTGGCGACAGGTTCAAAGTTGAACAGAGGACAAGTTCAGGTGCATACAACGTGTAACCCAACAGGTGAATTGGGGCACACCGGTGGAAATGCCACAGCATTTCCATATGGGGGATAAAAATCCCCCACCACCCCACCACCCCGAAAAATGTCGTCAAATCCAAACTTAACGGTCAAAAATATTTAATACACCTGTTTTGTGGTCTCCGTCGGAAGGGTTGAAGGTGGTGTTAACTGTGTGTACGGGGTCTGTAATGTCACTATGGGGTGTGAAAAACCGGTAGCTTTTTCTTCGACCTTCACAGCCCACGTAGGGCTGTCTAATTGAATAGGGGTAGAAATAGCTTTTGTACGAGAGGACTTATCGTGTGGCGGTCCGTAGAGAGTTGTTGTTTGTTGTCAACCTCTCGACCTCCGAGGTGACCTATGACCCGGGGATGAACCCGATTATTGCACTGTCGTCCGATTTACAACGCGTTTAGGCACAATTTCAGCTCGTCCTAACGTCGGGAAGTGACCTCACGACCTCCCAGGTGACCTATGACCCGGGGATGAACCCGATTATTGCACTGTCGTCCGATTTACAACGCGTTTAGGCACAATTTCAGCTCGTCCTAACATTGGGGAAAGTGACCTCTACGACCTCCGAGGTGACCTATGACCCGGGGATGAACCCGATTATTGCACTGTCGTCCGATTTACAACGCGTTTAGGCACAATTTCAGCTCGTCCTAACATTGGGGAAAGTGACCTCTACGACCTCCGAGGTGACCTATGACCCGGGGATGAACCCGATTATTGCACTGTCGTCCGATTTACAACGCGTTTAGGCACACCTCCAGCTCGTCCTAACATTGGGGAAAGTGACTTACGACCTCCCAGGTGACCTCTATGACCCGGGATGAACATTGTGGAAAGTGACCGATTATTGCACTGTCGTCCGATTTACAACGCGTTTAGGCACAATTTCAGCATTGAAAGTGACCCCTACGAGATTATTGCACTGCACAATTTCAGCTCGTCCTAACATTGGGGAAGTGACCTCAGACCCTCCGAGGTCACCTATGACCTATGACCCGGGATGAACCCGATTATTGCACTGTCGTCCGATTTACAACGATTTAGGCACAATTTGCCTCTACGTCCTACAGCATCTAACATTGGAGAAAGGTGACCTTATTGCACTGTCGTCCGATTTGTACCGTCGACTGTCGGAAGTGACCTCGTCGACCCGGGATGAACCTGATTATTACTGTCGTCCGATTTACAACGCGTTTAGGCACAATTTCAGCTCGTCCTAACATTGGGGAAAGTGACTCTACGACCTCCGAGGTGACCTATGACCGATGAACCTGATTATTGCACTGTCGTCCGATTTACAACGCGTTTAGGCACAATTTCAGCTCGTCCTAACATTGGGGAAAGTGACCTCTACGAAGGTGACCTTACCCGGGAAAATTATTGCACTGTCGTCCGATTGTCGTCCGATTTACAACGTATCAGCTCGTCCTAACATTGGGGAAAGTGACTCTACGACCTCCGAGGTGACCTATGACCCAGGGATGAACCTGATTATTGCAATTTACAACGCGTTTAGGCACAATTTCAGAACATCTATTCCAGGTGACCTATGTGAACCTTTATTGCACTGTCGTCCGATTTACAACGCGTTTAGGCACAATATCGTCCTAATGACCTCTACGACCTAGGTGATATGATATATATATATATATTTATATATATATATGTCGTCCGATACAAACGTATATTGGGGAAAGTGACCATATATGACCCGGGGATATACATTTCAGGGATGAACCTCAATTTACAACGCGTTTAGGCACAATTTCAGCCATTGTCCGACTAATTCGTGTTAACATTGGAAAAACACGTACACCTCCCAGGTGAATGAACCTGTCCTTTACAACGCGTTTAGGCAATATTTCAGCTTCTGGTACGGACCTCCTATATATATTTGGGATAATAGGTGAATTTTATGTCCTAACATTGGGAAAGGACCCTACGACCTCCGAGGTGACCGCCACTGTCGTCCGAAAAGTGACCTACGACCTCCCAGGTGAATTATTGCAAATTTCTTACGACCTCCCAGGTGAAAAATTTCAGCACGTTTATGACGGACGTTTCACCTATGACCGCCTGATTATTGCGGCCGGGCACCTAACATTGTGTTGGGAACAACAAATGAGAGTGAATCTATTGTTAGTGGCCGAGGGCGGGCCCACCGTTAACCGTGTAGGCGTCCAGAGGGTGTACTGTTACATCACCAAATATTATATTAAAAGACACGGGGGGGCAGGGCCGCCCTGGCAACCCTGGTGGTCCTGGACCGTGTCCAGGCTGGCACCTCTAGGCCCCGCCGTGTAACACGATACACATGACCAATCCACCCCCCCCCCACAACACACCACAATTATTATACCCCTGTCCTTTACACCCTTTCAAGGTGATCACGGAATAAACGGTTTTTTATTCGGCGCAGGGGGTGTCCGCCGCCCCGTCCGATCAATTGGGTTCCGGATTTTTTTTTCCCAGAAAATATTGCATAAAATTTACTAATTACGAGGCATTATTATCGGATAGTACATCTCCGAATATATTTTTAATAATAATAAATATTTTTTTTTTTCAAAATCGACTCCAATTCGTGGGGGTTGGGGGGGGGGGGGGAGGCAGAGGGATTAGGGCACTAAAGAGTTGAATTGAGACCAATCGTCGTTCTATTTCGAATAATAATCATAATTACGAGATATTTTAACACTTGTAGTATTTATAATGTGAAATTGCTGGAAGTAAAAAAAAAAATTTCCTGTAAAACCGATACCCCATTAAGGGGCCTAAATCGGTTAAAATGCCCCTAGCTTTCAAATAAGAGTTATTTTGCATCTTTCAAAACCGACGACAGTATTCAAATTGGACACGCACGTGCGTTTACTCGTTAACACTGTGCGAATTAATTTATAAGTACTTAAGGTACCGTTTAAATTGTTTATATAGGGGTTCGACAACTAAGAAAATTTAGCAATTCGCGTAAAAAAACATTTTTTTTTAGTACGTCAACATCTTCGATAGTGTGTCCTCTCGCCGGTCTGGTCATTCGCCAGATCGGGGGGAAGGGGGGTTTCGGCCGCTCGCCATCTTCAGTAGCGCTGTACTGTCACTTGTACTGTCCAAAGTCTGTACAACAGACCGGCAGTAGAGTGTAGACGTAGAGGTATTGATGAAAAAAAATTGATAATTGTTGACAGCACTGTAATTGGTAATGAAAATTATATACCGGCCGTTATAGGGATCAGCGACGACTACGGGGATGAAACAACCCCCACCCGGTAGTTGGGTACGAACAGTAAAAAATATGTCGCGTACGTTCCACTCGCCGTGTGGAACTTCAATTCTAGTTCATTTCTAGAACTAGACTAGACTGGACTGGTCTAGGAAATCTAGACTTTGAGGAGGGTGAAATGAAGATTCCGTCGTACGTAGAATTTCCCGTCCGTGACGGGGCCGAGACCAAGGGGTCAAGGGTTGAGGGCATTTGAACGATAGAAAAGTGTCATTTTAAAACTATTATGTTGGAAATAATTGCGGAATATTTATATTTTATTTTCAATTTTATTATTATTTCAGTGTACCGCTGCAGTTTTAGTACTGACTGTAGAAGGGTCCGAAATTTTATAAATTGGATAACGCCTCTATTGATTAACGATTGATTAGGGTTTGATCAATTTCCAGAGAGGAAACGTTTCGGACTACAAAGCAATTTTTTGTGAAAAAAAAAATTCATAAAATAAACCGCGTTAAGCGCATTTTTTGGCCTACTCCTCAGGGATGATTTTATGAATGGGGGAAGTTTCAGAGGGTAAAAAAAAAAAGGTGGCCCAATTTTCCGTATCTTTCATCGCCGTGATCTTTCGTGATCTGCCGTCATCTCGTGATTCACTGGCCGTGAAAACGCACCCCCACCACCCAACCCCCAACCCCATTTTGTACATATCTCATGCAACGTTACAGCAGATTTATTCAGCGCCGACTGTTGCATTCAATCATTGAAGTCTAGAGGACGGATATTTGACTATCCGCCTTCGCCGGACTGCGGGTTTCGGCTCGCCGTCTTCAGTAGCGCTGTTTTAAGTGACCGTTGGCATTTTGGGGAGGGTCAATCCACCCACAGTGACACAGTGCAGTGAGGATGCAAAACCCCTATAGAGGCCAACAGTGACTACTGAAGATGAGCGGCGGCAGAAACACCCAGTCGAGCATGAGACGAGAGGAGAGAGAGAGAGAGAGAGAGAGAGAGAGAGAGAGAGAGAGAGAGACAGTGGCCGCCGTTATCCAGAGAGCAGAGAGAGAGGAGGAAGAGAGAGAGAGAGAGAGAGAGAGAGAGAGAGAGAGAGAGAGAGAGAGAGAGAGAGAGAGAGAGAGAGAGAGAGAGAGAGAGAGAGAGAGAGAGAGAGAGAGAGAGAGAGAGAGAGAGAGAGAGAGAGAGAGAGAGAGAGAGAGAGAGAGAGAGAGACCCGGTAACCCACATCCAAAACCAGTTCTTCAGAAGGTTGCCCCAACTGCACCCACAGTTGGCCTTATTAGCTCCAAACTCGGTTCAGATACAGAGAGAAAAAGAAAAAGAAAAAGAAAAAAACCCCGTCCGAGGCACAACAGGAACCGGTCCTACAGCTCGAAGAAATCGAGATTTATTTATAAACTTCGACCGGCGTCGCCGCATCCTTTCTTCCGCCAGATTAAAAGGGGCCCTCCCCCCTCACCCCCCCCCACCCGAAAACGGAAAAAATTTCATATCATTTTGGACATCCGTTTGCGTTTAAATTAAAGAAATTTTTCGTTAAAAAACGTTGAGGAAAGCTGGGGGACGACGATGACCCCGAATAAAAAAAATAAGCCGCAGTTCGAAATTTTGGAGAAATTCCGCCCCAATCTATCTTATCTGTGCTTGAGACGTACTTAAAAAATGATCCTTTTGTTTTATTACTTAGTTGTCAACCCGATATTAACGCCAATTTTCCCCGTTTTATTCCCGCAAAA
The DNA here is from genome assembly GCA_019843655.1 of Lethocerus indicus. Classification (NCBI taxonomy): domain Eukaryota; kingdom Metazoa; phylum Arthropoda; class Insecta; order Hemiptera; family Belostomatidae; genus Lethocerus; species Lethocerus indicus. The sequence continues at coordinate 88,377 of JACDQD010000109.1, forward strand.
ATCAACCAACATGTGGCATGCATTTTTATGACTCGAATTTGATGTCGAAACGAAAATTTTCGACATTTTGACCCTTGAATTAATTTTATTTCGCCCCACTAAAATCTATTCATTTGCACGTAAAATCTGTATCCAACTGATTTCGTACCGCAAAAGAAATCGTCGTTTAACCAATTCGAGACGACGATTTTTTTCGTCCTCAGTAGCCTATTTTGATTTTTCTCTTTGTATTGTTCATTTTCCAATAAAAAAAAAAGAAAGTGTTTACTATATAAAATCACCCAAATCGCTCATCGGAAAATTTTCTATTAAATCATTGAAAAAAAATGTATAAACATTTATTGAAATATAAAATCGTTATTTCGCATTCCTGATGTTCGCACCCCCTTAGGATCCGACATTTTAGGGGCTGAATTAAAGAACTGTCTGTCGCTTGAGAATTTTTCTGTTAAGGGCAAATTTCTTATTTAATGGCGGATAAAGATTGGTCGAAGAAGAGAAAAACTTATTTTCTATTCGTACGGCCCGAACGAAACTTTATTATTTTGACCCTTCGGCCGCACGCGTATTCTCATAGTATTTTTCCATCAAGGAAATTTTCAACCCGCGGATTTATTTATTATTTTTTTTTATTAGGACAACGGCAAAAAGTGTAACCGAAGATCGGAGCTCCGGATGGACGTCTATACGCCGATAAAGACTGGATCTAGAGAGTAAACTATAGAATTGACAGTGACATCGGCCAACATCCGGAATCGTCCACCGACAGGCAAAGTGTTGAAGTAGTAAAGTTGTAAGTTGGCGAAGTGCGGAGAACCGGGTCTAACCGAACGGTACCTGTACGCAGGAGCCGAAGAACTGGTACCTGACAGTCGCAGGACCGGTTCCCGTATACAGTGCACGCTGTATATCCTCGGCTCCAGTTCAATAGCCGACCTATAAACCTACTGGTAAAGTCCCGATTTCGATCAAGTCTCTGGATACGGCGGAATGTCCTTTCTTGCGGGAGGTCCTCCAGGAGGTCTTCGGCCGAATTGAACTGTATTTTCGCCAACAAAACACTAATAATACCGACGAAGAAGTGCTGACGGGACGCTTCGTCCTGCCACCGAACCGGCTACTGTAAGTTGTAAGAACCGGATATGTCGTTAACCGATTTCGGCGTCAAGTCCGCCGCTACGGTTTATTTTCACGTCGATACCGATCATCCCAAAACAATCATCAATTCTGCCAATCAATTCCCCCCCCCCCCCCGATGGACACGTGTCAACGCCGGGGGGGATTATTCGACTTCAATTGCGGTCATACCGAAAGGTAAATGACCGAAAAATTATGGGGATAACGACCGTAAAACATGTATACATTGTCAATATAACCGGAAATCAAGCTCAAACCGAAATCAATAGTGTCTATGATTTGAAAAACTTGTACAGCGCCAAATAGAGCTGAATAAGTCTGAATTAAATTGTGAAAATTTCTCTTTCAACTCAACTCAATGGGACGGGCAATATTCGGACTGAATTAGATGGCCGAAACCGGTCTAGCGAAAGACCGGTCAATATAATAAAAAAAAATTCTTCCGTCGGCGGACAGTCGTCGCGGTACAATCCGCCGAACTACCCGCTGTGACTTCTTTGAATTTCGGCCGTTCGCCATCTTCAGTAGCGGCGGCACTCTGGACGCCGTCCTCCTCCGGGGAGCCGTCGCTGCGCTGCGACCGCTACTGAAGACGGCGAGCGGCCGAAACACGACCGGCGATCCGGAGACAACAAACCCTACGGTCTCGTAATATAATACAATTCAATAAAAAAAATTATAAGAATTCATTTTCAACGTGCCTGAAGCACGTCACTAGTGTAAAAGTGTCGGCGAACAGTCGTCACGGTACAATTCGCCGAACTACCCGCTGTGACTTTGAATTTCGGCCGTTCGCCATCTTCAGTAGCGGCGGCACTCTGGACGCCGTCCTTCTCCGGGGAGCCGTCGCTGCGCTGCGACCGCTACTGAAGACGGCGAGCGGCCGAAACACGACCGGCGATCCGGAGACAACAAACCCTACGGTCTCGTAATATAATAAAATTCAATAATAAAAAAAAAAAAAATAAAATAAAAATTCTTTTCAACGTGCCCTGACGGCACGTCACTGGTGTAAAGTGCCGGCGAACAGTTGAATTTATACCGTCTTCCTGCTTAAATTCCTTCTATTTTTTTTTTCTTCGGCCACATGAAATCCGATTATAATTATAAATTTTTTTTTTTTTTTTTTTTGGCGGCCCGAACAAACGACCCATTGAAGACTGAAAACGGTACCAGATGTCGAGCGCCGAAAAACAAACGTTGTGAAATGAACGGCACGCGTCAAAGGCCGCTTTCAGAGAAACGAAAAAAAATGGCTCAGCACGGGCCGTAATGTCCAATTTAATTTATTTAATTCGCTGAAAATAGTCAATAGTCACGGCCCACTGTGGAATCCACGTACTTGGATCGACTTTTATGGTATTTATGGTATAACGGTGAATGGATGAGAGAGATGAATTTCGGCCGGAACGGAATCGTTTCGAAGGAATTTTTCGACCGGAACTTTCGGTAGCGAAAGATATTTTCGTGGATAATTTCGCCAATTCATCGAAACTGCCGGGAAATATATAACTTTTCGTGACTTGAGTGGGCCGGTCGTAACTTGTACTGTCCGGTGGGGGGTGAGGATGGCCGAAACGCGCACCCCCGAAGTGCGAAAACAGCGCTACTGAAGACGGCGACAGGTGAAGCCGAAACCGGTCTGGCGAAAGACCAAACCGGCCCGTGGGTGCGGTGATAGGACGCACAGGACTGAAGACGGCGAGCGGCGGCCGAAACCGGTTGTGTCACTTGTACCGTCCGGTGCGGTGATGAGGACGCAAAAAGGTGACTGACACACGGCGCTACTGAAGACGGCGAGCGGCGGCCGAAACCGGTCTGGCGAAACACCAAACCGGCGAGATAGGAGACAGATTGTCACTTGTACCGTCCGGTGCGGTGATGAGGACGCCAAAGAGTGCAAAAAGGTGACTGACACACGGCGCTACTGAAGACGGCGACAGGCGGCCGAAACCGGTCTGGCGAAACACCAAACCGGCGGGATTGGAGACAGACTGTCAATTGTACCGTCCGGTGCGGTGATGAGGACGCCAAAGAGTGCAAAAAGGTGACTGACGCACGGCGCTACTGAAGACGGCGAGCGGCGAAAGATCCCCAGACCGGCGTAAGGCCCACGAAATCTACGGTATTCCAACCTCTCGCAGACCACAAAACAGGTATTCCTTTTTATTTTTCGTTCGATGCACAAAACGGAACGCATAGAATGCAATCGGGGGGGGGGGGGGGGGGGGGGGGGGGGGTTAAACCTGGCAGTTGGAGGATAACGGGTCCCGGGTAACGCCCGGTGCCCATTTCCTAGTTATTCCGGCGTTAATCGAAAATACATTAACGCTGAGCTCAGATAAAAGCGGTCATTCCCATTTAACAAGGTTTAGGGAGGGGGGAGGGAGGAGGAGGGGAATCGGCTTTATGTACAGAAATAAACTGGTGGGGGTGGAAGGAAAAAATAATGGAGGGGTAATTTTTTTCCGACGGTGCCGAAGGAAATTTAATAACAATCGGCATAGAATCGGAAACCCCCATCCCCCCGATGATCGTACCGGGTGAAAGTTACCGAAACGTCGTAAGCAGACAATTCCAATAATAAATAATTCGAGGGGGGGTGTGGGGGGCGGTTAGGGTAGACGAAAGTAATCGAAAAAAATTTCGACTCTGTAATTGTGGAAAAACCCCCCAAATACATATTATTCAAATTGCAGAAAGTGCAGAAACGTCGGTTGCCGCCGTCGAAGAGTTTCGACGAAAAATTCGTCCTGAGAAAAATCGGTTTTAACAGAATAATAATTCGATGAAACCGAAGACGGGAACACTCTGACGGCGGGTACAGTACGTGAATTATTGTAATTGTAGACTTTAAAAGATCAGTCGAAGAGTTTATCGTTATATGGGAATTGGGCAACAAACTGTATATTTATAAAATGCGCGCGGCACTGGCCAAATGCCTGGGGTTGTTATAAAATTATATGCGGTAGACCTTTAAATAATCCCCTGACCACCCACCCCACCCCTACACCGGTACCGATCTATTTTCGGTACCACAACTACTCGAGGTTAATTCGGTTTCACTTCCCAAGTCGGAGGAGGGGGCGATTTCTTTGTTTTAAAGCGCCCCCAGTCGACGTTGAATTCAGAATTTGAAAGGGGGAAAATATTCAGAATTGAAAATACCCCCCACCTCCCTCCCCAAGGGCTGTGCCCGAAATACGATACGGGGGTAGGGCGGGGGAGGAAGAGGAGGAGATGATGATGTGAGCGCCAGAATCGGGCCGGTGGAGGAATTCCAAACAGGAGGTCGGGGTCTTAAACGGGCCTCAAATAATCATCACGTTCTTTTCAACTACCGAATTATCGAAGGACGCGAACTCCCGGTACGGGGGTGGGGGTGGGGCAGAACGGGTACAGAAATATTGCGCTAGAAATAATAAAACCCTTATTAAAGGGAAACGTCCCCCCCCATTTGTGCCGGTCTCCTCGCCATCTTCAGTAGCGCCCCGTGTCACTCCCACTATATTGGCACTTTTGTATGTTTTTCCTGAAAGGGGGGAAAAAGAAAGTGACATCCTCACTGTCACTGCCACTTGTACTGACACTTGGAGTGACAGTGTGCCGACTGCTACTGAAGATGGCGAAAGGCCGGATCCCGCCGAGACAGAAGACAGAAACCTACGGTATTTCAACCCCTCGCAGACCACAGAACAGGTATACTTAAACCTGTAAAAGAGTACATCGAAAAACCATTTTTTTTTTTGCCATACGCCGTCGTCAGTAGCTGTTTCTGTACAAGTTAGTTGTACGGACTACAAATTTATACAGAGTTGTAATAACAAAATTATAAGACGGTTTTTAAGTGCTGATTATAATCAATCAAACGGATGACGAAGAATGCTGGAAACCGGTCTAGTTTTGCCTTCTTCAAAGGTCTAAAAATCCGCCTTTCAATTAATTCCTTTGAAGTTGAACCGATTCGAAGTTCAATCGGACAAAATGCGATACAACGTTTGAAGAGATAATAAATTGTAGCATAAATTATCTTTATTGGCTTTCCGGGAAAGTCAGTTCCTGCGATTGAAACTTTGATCGGGCGGTTTTTCTTTTGAAAAGAAAAAAAATCCTGAGTCGTCGATTTCACTCGGAAAAGTGCTACTGTGAAATGTCTGGACCGGGGGGAAAAAATTCAAATTGTAGGATCTGAAATTCCGAGTTTTAAGTCGGCTCAAATCTCCTCAAGGGGAAATCACCGTCTTCAGTTAGTGGTTTTTCTATTTTTAAACCGAGTCGGCCGCCATCTTCGAACCGCGCGCTACGTAGAATTCCGTAGCCCGCTTCTACAGTCCGGTGGGAAATATCGTCGTTTCAAAAAAATGCATACAACGTATGCACTCGATTAGTTGGCGGACCGCGGTTTCGGCCGCTCGCCGTCTTCAGTAGCGGTCGGCACCGCCTCCACTCCAAGTGTCGGTACGAGTGGAAGTGACGGTTAGGATGCCACCAAAAACCATCCAAAGTGCTAACAGTGACTGACACAGTGACTACTGAAGACGGCGAGCGGCCGAAACCGCGGTCTGGCGAAAGACCGAACGGCGAGAGGAGACAGAAACATCACGAACCTACAGTAGGCACTCCAGTGTAGAGTTCTGTACAATAAGAGACACGATATTCTAGGCGGCACCAACAACGGGCGGAATCCTGTCCCCGGTTTCAGTTTGGTCACATGAAAAGAGAGGAGAGAGAGAAAACCATGAGGAGAGAGACGGGAGGAGAGTGGAGAGGAGAGGGAGGGGAGAGGAGAGAGAGAGAGAGAGAGAGAGAGAGAGAGAGAGAGAGAGAGAGAGAGAGAGGGAGAGAGAGGGAGAGAGAGAGAGAGAGAGAGAGAGAGAGAGAGAGAGAGAGAGAGAGAGAGAGAGAGAGAGAGAGAGAGAGAGAGAGAGAGAGAGAGAGAGAGAGAGAGAGAGAGAGAGAGAGAGAGAGAGAGAGAGAGAGAGAGAGATCGGAGAGAGAGAGAGAGAGAGAGAGAGAGAGAGAGAGAGAGAGAGAGAGAGAGAGAGAGAGAGAGAGAGAGAGAGGGAGAGAGAGAGAGAGAGAGAGAGATAAATGTCTGGGCAGACCCCCAGGAAGCAATATAGACCTGACAGTGGGGCTGGCGGGGGGGGCCTCATTGCACAGCCAGGTAAGAAGTCATGCCGCCGCCACCACCGAAAGAGCCTTGTTTGTGCCAAAAGGTAAGAGACCGGCCAAGGTGAATTTGAAAATTTCCCCACCCCCTACCCTCACCCCTCATCGCCACCCTATAAATAGACCGGGCAAATTGTTGCGCCCTCGGTCGAAAATAGGCGCACTTAACACCGGCCAGATATACGAGACGTTTATTTTCAATGTGGCCTAACTACGGGTGGTTTTTTTTTTTCAATTTTTTCCCGTCGTTCAATATTTTCCGCTGGTTCGGTCTTTCGCTAGACCGGTTTCGGCCGCGTTTCGCCGTCTTCAGTA
>JACDQD010000109.1:100000-143739 GCA_019843655.1 Lethocerus indicus
ACGACAGAGTCGCCGGATAGTCAGTGTTCCGTCGTCAGTTGTACTTTGTTGTACTCGAGTCTGAACGTGGCCGGTTCAAGGCTTAGAATTCGATGAAAGTCCAGTTTTGAAGTGGGTATTTTAAGTAGTGAAAACGTTAACATTGGACGAACACCTACGGTGATATCTTTAAGTCGGACTTTAAGCTACACTTTGACCAAAAATGAGACACAACTAAGTCAATCAGTTCGCAATTTATCGACTGTCAAACGGTGGATACATTTTTTTGGACCACCCTCTGTACACAGTTGTTTGTTACATATATTTACATCTATTCACAACCAACTTCCTACTAAGCCCTTTTATTCGTCGTCTAAAAGGCTGTGAATCGGTTGGGAATGAATCAAAGGGAAGCCGACCGTTTTGTTGCGCCGCCGACCGTGATACGGCTCTTGTCACGCGTAATTCGCATTAAAACCCTCTTTCAATTTAAGCTGGTTTTCAAGCATTAGGGACCGACAAACGAGCCTCAACTTATTACAGTTTGTTATATTCTTACAGTGCAGCAAAAGTAAGTGAGAAAAGTATCTGAGCCGCAACTTAATTTCCCCCAAATAGGGAACAGGTTAGATCACAGTGTACGGTCCCTCCCATCCTACTGGGCTTAATTTTAACACTTTAACGACGGAATGACGCAAATATTTCCCAAGAAAGTGCGCAAAGTCCTTTCCAACTTTAAGTACACCTGCAGGAGCCGTCATTCTCAATAAAATCGAGAGAATCCCGCGCACAATTGAGAGTGAATCCCTCGAAAAAAATGAGCAACTTTCACCCGGATTTCTAATTCGAATACTCGGTTTTTCGATTGTAAACCAAAAATGTAAAAAATCTCAAGATTAATATACGTAGAAAGGCCAATGGGCATTTGTATGTTTTACCGACGTAATATTTGTATTTGAAGGAATAAAAATCAATTTTCCTTTTTTTTTTTAACCCAGTCGTTCTACCGAATTTTGTACATCGCCTTGTACAGTATATTCAATGAAATGGACACTGGTTGGGCGGACTTTCACTTTCGCGAAAATGTTTCTCGGTCCAAAAATAAAAGACCGTATTCAAAGGGAGCCTAGTGGGGGGGGGTGGGGGAATTCAGTGTAAACCGGTCTATAATTAGACCGAAACCGGCGTTCACCGTACGATTTTCGTAGCGCCTAAACCGCCGAATAGGACCGAAAGATTAATTAGCCTGAAGACGCTGAACCGGTAGCGTTTCCGAAACGTCGAAAATAGTCGTCTATAGTTTCGTACATTTCCTTTTATTCTGTCTCCTCCCGCTATTCAGTAGCGCAGACTGTACACTTAGGATAGGGAGTGGCGAAGTCCGGCGAAGTCCACGCCGTTTCCTCCCCCCTCCCCCCCTTTGGCGGACAAAGTTCTTGCAAAATACGTCGGGGTAGAATTTCATATTTCAAAATACAATTCAAACTCGGCGAGCGTGTACAGCGCCTCGATTAATTACAGTGTCGGGCGAACCGACCGTATAATTTAATTACGTCCAATTAAACGGTTTATGGTTAAGGGAGGGGGTGGGGGTGTAGGATGGAGGAGGTTCGCCGCTTCCCGCGTCCCCAATTGGCACCATATTCTACTAAAGACCGTACCTACTTTACGGTCTATTCGCCAATTTCAGTAGTCACCGCGTAGTTTTTCGGCCGGGCATTATCGACAGCGCGTAAAATTTGACCGTTCGCCATTCATTTTGATAATTCTACACTGTTCCACTGATGGCGATTTTGATGTTCGAGCAGCGCTAATGCCGAAGGGCAACAACCAAAGCTTTTTTTTCCCTTCGTCTATTTTTCCGTCACACGTCCAGATAACGTCCAAGCCCTTAGGTCCAGACTAAATGCGGAATTATTATAACCGATTTAAATATTACGGGTGCGCGAAAGGTAATCGAAATTTTTGAATTTTCACGAGGGTTGAACAGCTTTTTTCTCGGGATATATTGACCGAAATTGATGATAACAATTTGATAAAGGACTTATTGACGGTCTCGAACAGCCCTTCGGGAGAATTGGCTCTCGAGGACTTGTTAGAAAGGGCGATACAATTAGCGTAACCATAAACACAGTATAAAATGAAAAATACACCCCGAAAATAATCGACGTTTCGACCTTTGGAAAACAGTTCATCAGGAGCCGAAATATCAAATTGTCACCTGTATGAAATATCACCTGTATTATCCTGGAGGACATGGCCCGTTCCGGGAGAGACAGGAAGAGAGACAGAGAGGATGACGATCCAGCGCTACGACTGGAGAACCGGAACGGGCGCTCCAGAGCAAGTTGGAGAAATTCCAGGAGTTGAATGCCGGAGAGTTATATTACCGTTTATGGAATTGTCGGATACGCCCCCCCTCCCCCCCACCAACAAACAAAGGGAACGGATAAGGTAAAAGTGGAAATTTCCGAAAACGGAATATCGTGAAAACGCGATTGAACGATGGGGGGTGGGGGGTGGAACGACGCCGGCAGAATAATATATTCCATTGGGGCGATTTAAATATTCAGGATAGAGTGCTGCGGAGGGACACAACAACAGTAGCCACAGTACGGGGTAGTTATTTTAATGGTAAGTTATTTTCAGAATATTCCCACTAAATAGATTCGGTTAAGATCAATCGTCATTTACACAGTGTTACTTAATGTTTCTTTTTTATTTTTTTTTTATAATTTCCTTTCCCTTATTCTTTGGGTGAGAAAATGGGAGGTCTGTTCAAAGGGTATCGAGAATTTTGGGTTTTTTTAAAAAAAGAAGTTATTCATTTCATCCCCTCAACGTAATCCCCACCGTCATCCACAAAGACTTGATCTTGTTAAGCTCAATTTTCGATGACGTTTTATCTCATCAATTTTCAGTTTTGGGAACGAGAATGTCAGGGAGAGAGAGAGAGAGAGAGAGAGAGAGAGAGAGAGAGAGAGAGAGAGAGAGAGAGAGAGAGAGAGAGAGAGAGAGAGAGAGAGAGAGAGAGAGAGAGAGAGAGAGAGAGAGAGAGAGAGAGAGAGAGAGAGAGAGAGAGAGAGAGAGAGAGAGAGAGAGAGAGAGAGAGAGAGAGAGAGAGAGAGAGAGAGAGAGAGAGAGAGAGAGAGAGAGACCGGTTTCAAGCGGGGGACAAAAAACCGGGTGAGAAACAGACGGTTTAACCGAATCGGCGTAATAAACCGTGTAATCGGTAACCGGCGTCGGTACGCCGAGGTAGGGGGCGGCTCTCTTGAACCTTCTGGCGATGTTTGTTTTCCGAATTTTTTTTTCAAAAAATTACTTCGGTTCGACAAACGTACTTAATGTCACTGGCTGACATTGTCAGCCTTAACACTTGAAAGTACCGGCATTTTTTCTATACCTAATCTTATAATACTGGGGATGTCATTTGAGCCCTTATGAAATAAAACGTTGATTTTTCGTAAAAAATTGACACTATTATTGACACTTTTTCCCCGAGTTCGAATAATTATTGGAGCCGCTCGATATTCCTTCTCGTCGTTTTTCACATTTTCTTCTTCGCAAAAAACTACCCCGTAAAAAGGTCGTCCGCCAATTACCGACATTGCAATTTTACCAGGAATTGATTCGGGCCAAATACGAAAATATTCAAAGAGAAGAGTATCCGAGTTTAGAACCGAGAGAATTGCCGAAAAATAGGGGTTGGGGGGGGGGGGTGAACGGAAAGGGAGAAATTGAATAATCGGACGATATGAGAATTTACAGGGAGTCGAATGACCGACAAAAATAACACTTAATGTACGAATTTAAAGTGAACGCTTGGTAAGTTCAGCGTTAAGTACTCAGACTGGAAATGGGGGGAGGGAATGAAGAGAGTCGAAAGTTGGCGCTTTGAATAGCAGCTGTCGCAGCGAAAAGGGCGAAAAGGGCGATGGGGGGAGAACCCTACAGAACCAGGTGTACGGACAACAAACAACGGCGGAACAAATAAAGTTGTACAGGGCCGATTCCGACGGCCGAGCCCTTAGGCTGAAAAAACGATTTTTTTCCACCCTTTTTCCGCATCATCATTATAACGCCCATTCGACGCGATAAGTATAAATTCGAAATGTTGAAAAAAGGTCTACGAGATTGGCCTAAGTTGTTCACCCCTTATATCAGTAGAAACGGATTCGAAGTTCACTTCAAGCGCGATTCAAAGTTTCGCCAAAAAGTTCGCAAAGTCCGCCAGAAAACTTCCGCCATAACTTAACTCAACCCTCTCAATTTTCCGCCTCTCCCGCCGGTTAGGTCTTTTTTTTTTTGGCCCAGACCGGTTTCGGCCGTTCGCCGTCTTCAGTAGCGGTCGCGCGCCAACACCGCTCTGCAGTGGCGGAAGTGACGCGGGCGATATATAGCACGACGAGTGATAACAGTGACTGACTGGCTGGCTGACAGAACGCAGCCGCTACTGAAGACGGCGGACGGCCGAAACCGGTCGGGCCAAAAAAATACGACTGGAACCAACGAATATATTATATTGGCTATAGACAAACGGTACCGTTTAACAATTTTCATTAGCTAATACCGTCAAGAATAGTATAAGAATATTATATATAACCGAAAACGACGTAGTATCGAAACCGGCTTAATAATAACGAGGTGTACGAAATTCTGTACACCTTGACACACTTTGAATTCGAGCATTTATCGTCCGACAAAAGTTACAACGAATTCGTTATCGACGCCATATAACGGGGATTATATTTATCTACCGCTTAGGGAATAAACATTGAACATTTCGATAAGAAAATCTTCGGCAATATATGGATTATTTCCTCTTCTACGACGGGAAACGGCGTTGGCAATTGCCGACTCGTTGAAAAGGGATTTATTATCTCCCGATTGCGCTTCACACAATCTAGCCGATAGCATTGTCATTTTTTTAACGTTAACAATGCACTTTGTAATGTTCAATACACAAAAATACAGTGTCAATCGAAAAAAAAAACAATGTCACCCCGGGCAATGACATCAGGAACATTCGTAGCTGTAATATATAAATTAATGACGCCCTTTATCCTTAAGACACTTTATTAGGTGTGCCCTAATATATTGCTTTTAAAAAAAAATAAACTTTAATTATCGATCTACTGTACAGAGGGTGGTCCAAAAAAATGTATCCATACTTTAACAGTCCATAACTTGTAAACTGATTGACGGAATTGTGTCTCATTTTTGATGAAAGTGTAGCTTAAAGTCCCAACTTAAAGATATATATAGCTGTAGGTATTTGAAATGGTCTACAATTAACGTCCAGACACAGAAACGATGACGCCCCCAACTGCAACGTGTTCAGCGCCATTGCAGTGCGAACAAACATTTTTAATGTTTTCTTACTTAAAATATACCCCCACTTCAAGACTGGACTTAATTTCATCCTCTATCGTCTATTCGACTACAACAGGGTACAAAACTGACAACAAAAACACTGATTATCCAGCGATTGACATCTGAAATTATTGCTCATCTAAACTCTACGAAACTGCATCTGTTGGGGGGTTGAAAATTTAAAATCTGCCCTTTGTCTACAATGTCCCGATCCTCGCCGATTCGCTGTCACTGTCGCCCGTACAGACACCGCTACTGAGGACGGCGAGCGGCCGAAACCGGTCAGACCGGAGACGGAAACACCCCGAAACTGGGGTAAAACTGGAAATGTTCGTTTGGACATTTGATAATCTCCTCGTGGGGGTAACTTAAGTAACGAGTTTAGATTGAAAACACCTAAATTCTTCCGCTTATTACTTCCTTCCGCGTTCTCTTACTGTTGTTACACTCTTCTCGATGTACAGTTTCTTTCCGTTTTACAGCCGTCCGGACGGGATTTTTTTCGTATATACCGGAGATGTTTTTTTCAGGCGTTTACAGAAGGCATGAAGGGCGGCATGTACAGGTTTCGTGTACAGAGTCCGTTGACGCGTACCCGATTACCGGGTTGATAAGGCTGTATCGCTAGGCCGGTTATCGTTTCGAAAGCCCCACCGGGGAAAAAAAAGAGATAGTTGTTATTGAAAATTTCGTAAACTCTCATTGAAACCGACTACAGTGGGGTACGTTACAATTCTGGGCCAATCCGAAGATATAACTGAAATTACAGACACGTTACGGAATAGGAGAAATTAACGCGTACGATTCTCCTCCGAAACCAGTCCGAAACCGGTTATAGAATGTTACACTTTGCATAAGGAAAACAGTATGAAACTAATACGGACGAAGCCGTTTAGTTGTAGCCAAAAGTAATTAACAATTTGATAAGGGTCCCAAAAAAAATTATCTCAATTTCTAATTGGAGGAATTGTGTCTCATTTCGTGTGTGTACAGTTTTGTAGTTCCGCTTGTATCGTTTTGTCAGTTGACAGAGTCGCCGGATAGTCAGTGTTTTTGTTGTCAGTTGTACCTTGTTGTACTCGAGTATAAACTTGGCCGGCGCAACGCTTAGAATTGGGATGAAAGTAAGTCCAGTTTTGAAGCGGGTATTTCAAGTACGAAAACATTAAAACATTAGAACATTGGAACACCTACGGTGGTATACATCTTTAAGTCGGACTTTAAGCTACACTTTCACCAAAAATTCGAGACGACTCAGTCAATTAGTCTGCGAGTTATGGACTGTTAAAGTGTGGATACATTTTTTTGGACCACCCCACTGTATATTCACCGATATTATCGTCGACTCTCCGTGCATAATTGGGCGGCATAGTTTCCGTCTGTGGACGTTAATAACGGTGGACCATTTCGAACACCTACAGTGCTCTTTAAGTCGGACTTTAAGCTACACTTTCACCGAAAATGAGACACGACTCAGTCAATTAGTCTGCGAGTTATGGACTGTTAAAGTGTGGATACATTTTTTTGGACCACCCTCTGTATATACACCGATATTATCTGTCCGGCATAGTTTCTGTCTGTGGACGTTAATAACGGTGGACCATTTCGAACACCCGCAGTGATCTTTAAGTCGGACTTTAAGCTACACTTTCACCGAAAATGAGACACAACTCAGTCAATTAGTCTGCGAGTTATGGACTGTTAAAGTGTGGATACATTTTTTTGGACCACTCTGCAGTGTAATCGTTTTGTCAGTTGACAGAGTCGCCGGATAGTCAGTGTTCCGTTGTCAGTTGTACCTTGTTGTACTCGAGTAAACGTGGCCGGCTCAAGGCTTACAATTGGGATGAAAGTAAGTCCAATTTTGAAGTGGGTATATTTTAAGTACGAAAACATTAATGAGGTTCAATGGCAATGGTGCAGTTGGGGGCGGCATCGTTTGTCTGTGGATGTTAATAATTATGGACAATTTCGAACACCCACAATCTGTGATATATCTTTAAGTCGGACTTTAAGCTACACTTTCACCAAAAATTAGACACGACTCAGTCGATTAGTCTGCAAGTTATGGACTTTTAAACGGTGGATACATTTTTTTGGACCACCCTCTGTATACAGTCATTTATTACATATATTTACAAACATATAAAGAATCAAATGGAGGCCGACCCATGAAATGAAGTCAGTTTTGAATTGGGTATTTTAAGTACGAAAACATTAAAATGATGTTCAATGAAGGTGAAAAAACATTAACGGCGGGAATCGATTAGAACGGTAGAAAATTGGTATAGCGAGGAATTGCAATTTCGTTGGGAAAAGTGAAAATTTCGTGAAAATTCATATTTGAATTCGTTTATATACAAAAGTGGACCGAGTTCAAACTGTTCAAATGAACTGCGGTTTAAGTCCTCGCGGTTTTAATTCTGTAACTTTCCCCAATTACCACGTAATATATCGTTTTCTCTATGTTCCGATTTTGTATTTATATTTGTATTTTTTTTTTAAAGGCGGTCGCTTCTACTGTACACCGATCGGTGTACACCGGTTTCTTCTACGCGTCTATTTTTATACGGCCGGTCCTTTTTTTAATTCGATCCCAACGCCAGACCGTATCCAAATTAAGAGCTGCGAAATGTCCGGGAAATTCGACACCGGGCGGTTTTAGAAAGGGCCGGAATTTGGGCCGTCCGCCGTCTTCAGTAGCGGCGTGACGGGCACCGCTCCCTCCCCTCCTGCGTCTTGCGTCGGCGCAGCTCAACAAAATATTTCATCCGTACGGCATCCCCTATCAAAATTATCCCCCGCTCTAGACGCTACTGAAGACGGCGAACGGCCGAAACCGGCCGGCTACAGAAGAGCGCGTTCATCTTAAAAAATCGAGATATTTAAGGGTTGGCGTTTCGACGTATTCTAAAAATATACCTCAAATATATGACTCAAATGTCTAAAAAATCTAAGGGTGTTAAATTTACAGGTCGCATTGAAATAACTGCAATTATTAAGCGAATAATATGAGTTTTCTTATCGAGGAATGGAAATTGGGCCAATTTCAAAATTATAAAATTTGAAGGTCCATTCGACGTAATTTAAGATGCTTCAAATTGGGAAAAAACCCCAATTTATTTTCAAATAAATATTTTTATACAGCGTTGTCCGATAAAATATTTTCCAAATTTTTCGGTCTTTTTTTGTCTTATAGAAAATTTTATACTTTTCATATTTTCGGCCATCAAATTGATTATCCCATCGGAATTATTCTTTTATTAAATTGATCCTCTTCTAATAATTTTCCTCGATTGGAAAAATCGAGAACGGAAATTGGGGCCAATTTCGAAAAATTGCCCAAAAAATGAAAGTGCCCAAATCCTCTATTCGACACAATTTAAGATGCTTCAAATTGAAAAAAAGCAAAAAAAATGCCGAATTTGAAAAAATTATCGTCGCAAAAGTCGTAAAAGGATATTTTTATATAGAGCGGTGTCCATTATAAAATATTTTTCAAATTTTTCGGTAATAAATTCGGTAATTTAAAATTTTCATTCTCATTCATTATAGAAAATTTTATACAAAACGCGTCTATTGATTCTCCCATCGGAATTCTATACCCTTTTAAAAATTGCATTTTCTATATAATTTTCTCGATAGAAAATTTTCTCCTCTCATTTCGTTTAATCGATAAAATTATTACCTTTCCGAAACTTTTCAATAATCTCGTAATAATCTCGTGTAAAGAACGGTAAATGAGCCGTTCATTTTGAAATTTCCTTTTATCTTCGGGTTCGCGTTTTTGAACGAATTTTAAAAATTTACTCATAGGATATCCCGGAGTGTATCTGAGAGGCTGTTGAATTTACAGTTGCTAATTAAAATATTGCCAATTATTAAGCCAAAAAATCGTTCGTTTTTCTCGTCTAGAACGGGGTATTGTTGTTGTTGGGCCCACTTTCAAAAACGGACGTTTCAGATTTTATTGAACCAATTACGAAACGCTGTAGGCGTCAACAATTATCGTATTTTCTCGTATTATAAGCACAGATAGACGGCATAATAAAGTCGCGCGTTTGACCGTGATAAAATCGGAAAAAAAAATTGAAAAACGGAGTTATGGGCCAATTTCAAAATTTGGACGAATATATGAACAAAGAACCCCCCCACCCCCACCCTTATGACCACGATCCGGATTTTGGTATATAAGCTGTATATACATAAATATAAAATCTGTAGGGGCATTAGGCTTGTTGCAATTTTGATTTTGGTGTCCACGTGCTTGTCCAAAGTTTGGATGTCGTAAGCCCCCCCCCCCCTTCAACTTAACACTTTGTCCAATCAATTGAACGACTCATTTATCTGTTCCCTAATCGGCTTTATTGTCGGTGTAAACGCTCGGATTGATCGAAATACGCGATTATTAATCAAAAAGTGATAACGGGACAATACTGCCCAATTTTTAGATTCGAGTGCATTCCGTTCGTATGCACTTTCTTTCAATTATAGTCTAATCGTGGCCGGACACAGCGTCTCAATATATCGATATTCTATCAAGTATAACTGGAGCTTATTCTCTTGAGATAGTAATAATTGGAATTACGTTTCAGCGTGACAGTGATTAGGATCCCTCCTGTTTGGCGGCGGAGAGACTCTGCTGCCCACTGAAGATTGATTACAATTAGATTCTATACAGAAAGATCGACTAAACTGTTATTCAGTTCAGTTAATGCCATCTTCAAAATTGTTATTGGGACTGGAAAAACTATAATCGCCGAATTTTTTTTTTAAAAAACTAATATCGTAGCGCTGGTCATGGTCATAAAAACACCGAAGTATCTTCGGTATTTTCTGTCCGTATTATTTTTGAATTATATCCCTTCAAGGGCCAAACGGACGAGGTATTATCGTTCGACAAAACTGTTTATTTATTGTAGAGGCGCGAAATTGTATTGGGTGTTTGGGGGCCGCCGGGATTCGAACCCGGGTGCGGCTCGGAATCGATTCACCCCCAACAGTTTTCATTGTGCGAGGAGTTCCGGTCACTTTTGTCCCGTCTTTCGATCGGATTTTTATTCAATTTACAGAAAAAAAAAAACAGAAAAACTCCATTTTGTACAAAGCCGTATTCCTCCGAATGGAGGACACAAACCGGATTCCTCCCATCGGGTCAACATAAATTAACATAATTTGGGGTGTAGCACCCAAAGCAACTAAATGAATTTCACTGAAAATAGAATATAAACTCCTGGCTCGAAGTTGACAATTTAATACCCTATAGGTTCGGTCTTCTCGGCTGGACCGGTTTCGGCTGCCGTTCGCCATCTTCAGTAGCGGCCTTAGTCAATGTTGACACTTTTTTTTTTTTTGTGGAGGCATCCTCACTGCACTGTACTTTATCTACAATATGTACTTTATCTACAATTTTTCGCGCTTGTACAGTCAGTGCAGTCAGGATGCTAACCCCAGCAAAAAAAAAAAAAAAAAAACAGATTCAAAGTGCACAACACTGACTAAAACCGCTACTGAAGATGGCGAGCAGCAAAAGACCAGAAAACGGCGATAGGAGAGAGAAACACAACAAAACCCCTACCGCGTATTCCGCAACCCCCTCGGAGACGACACAAAACAGGAATGTTAAACTTTTGAAAATTTAAACTTTCGGTATTTGGGGCGATTCAAAACCGCATGCCTCTTTGAATAACGCTATTGAATAACCCGTTGTCCGGTTATTTTGCCCGATAGTGAAGAGATTGGCGAATACATATCGTGAATTAGCTAAATCCAAGGGGGGCGGGGGGGTGACACTGAAATTTGGAATTTGATGGTATTTTTCGTGTATCTTGTGTTGAGGTCGTAGTATTGAGGACGGTTTCAATAGATATATATATATTACTGTATATTGACACTTAGTTACTATACGCGGAGAGGGGTCCAAAAAAATGTATCCACCGTTTAAAAGTCCATAACTTGCAGACTAATTGACGGAATTGTCTCATTTTTGGTACGTGTTGTGATAGTGCTGTAGCAATCGCGCCATACAATACGTTGTATCGTATTTGTTTTTGTTGTCAGTTGTACCTTGTTGTACTCGAGTATAAAAGTGGCCGATGCAAGGCTTAGAATTGGGATGAAAGGAAGTCCAGTTTTGAAGCGGGTATTTCAAGTACGAAAACATTAAAACATTAGAACATTGGAACACCTACGGTGGTATACATCTTTAAGTCGGACTTTAAGCTACACTTTCACCGAAAATTTGAGACGACTCAGTCAATTAGTTTGCGAGTTATGGACTGTTAAAGTGTGGATACATTTTTTTGGACCACCCTCTGTACATCCACCGATATTATCGTCGACTCTCCGTGCATACATTGGGCGGCATAGTTTCCGTCCGTGGACGTTAATAACGGTGGACCATTTCGAACACCTACACTGATCTTTAAGTCGGACTTTAAGCTACACTTTCACCGAAAATTCGAGACGACTCAGTCAATTAGTTTGCGAGTTATGGACTGTTAAAGTGTGGATACATTTTTTTGGACCACCCTCTGTACATCCACCGATATTATCGTCGACTCTCCGCGCATACGTTTCGAATACACTGATCTTTAAGTCGGACTTTAAGCTACACTTTCACCGAAAATTCGAGACGACTCAGTCAATTAGTCTGCGAGTTATGGACTGTTAAAGTGTGGATACATTTTTTTGGACCACCCTCTGTACATCCACCGATATTATTCTCGAAGGACGAAATACGTCTTATCAAATTGTCGATTAGTTTCGACCTAATAATTGTCGCTTAATTTGGAGTTTTTGAAATCGTCTTCAGTAGGGGTTTTGCGGTTTGTTTCTCCACTCTTGGGGGGGCAATTAATTGTAGTACGCTGTTAATATCTTTGCTATAATTAAATGGGATAAATTCCCCGATGAAATATTTCAATTTTAAAATTCTGGTAACGGGATAGTGAGTTAGCTGGGAGTGGTGCTCCCTGATATTAATAGGGACTCTGGTCTAAATCAGGTCCGGGGACCGTGGACGGGCCGATGAGCCTATTTTAAGAAAATCTTCTCCTCTTCTCGTCTTCTTCGGACTTTACATATAACTTGACTCATTCACAGGGGGCGGAAGGGGGCGCGCGCGCGCGGGAAAAAAATTTGCAATTTATACCGCCATTATTAAATAAAAACGCGTTTTATGCCGGGCTAATTATTCTATTCAATTATTAGCGGCGATCGAAAAGTCCTCAATCGGTTTAAGTACCGTAGAACGGAGGTCCTCCCCCCCCCACATATTCTGTATTTCGCCAGACCGGTTTCGGCCGCTCGCCATCTTCAGTAGCGGTGGCACTCTGGACCGTCCTTCTTCGGACGTCCTCGCTGCGCTGCGACCGCTACTGAAGACGGCGAACGACCGAAACCCGTCCCGGCGATGGAGACGACAAACCCTACGGTCTCGTAATAATACAATTCAATAAAAAAAAAAATTATAAAATTATTTTTCAACGTGCTCAAAGCACGTTACAAGTGTAACAGTGCCGGCAAACAGTATTACGCCAGACCGGTTTCGGCCGCTCGCCGTCTTCAGTAGCGGTTTTCGCTGTCGGCACCCTGGATGTTTTTCGGGCGCCCTCGCTGCGCCCGAGATTCAGGAAGATTCAGGAAGATTCAGGAGGATTCAGGAAGATTCAGGAAGATTCAGGAAGATTCAGGAAGATTCAGGAAGATTGAAGGAGATTCAGGTAGATTGAAGGAGATTCAGGTAGATTCAGGAAGATTCAGGAAGATTCAGGAAGATTGAAGGAGATTCAGGAAGATTCAGGAAGATTCAGGAAGATTCAGGAAGATTCAGGAAGATTGAAGGAGATTCAGGTAGATTGAAGGAGATTCAGGAAGATTCAGGAAGATTCAGGAAGATTCAGGAAGATTCAGGAAGATTCAGGAAGATTCAGGAGATTGAAGGAGATTCAGGAAGATTCAGGAAGATTCAGGAAGATTGAAGGAGATTCAGGAAGATTCAGGAAGATTCAGGAAGATTGAGGAAGATTCAGGAAGATTGAAGGAGATTCAGGAAGATTAAGGAAGATTCAGGGAGATTGAAGGAGATTCAGGGAGATTGAAGGATGTTCAGGAAGATTGAATGAGATTCAGGAAGATAGGAGTAGACTGTAACCGCTACTGAAGACGGCGAGCGGCCGAAACCGGTCCGATATACACGTTTCGCCGGACCCGTTTTCGGCCGCTCGCCGTCTTCAGTAGCGGTGTCGATGTCGGCACTCTGGATGCTGTTCGGGTGGAATCCCAACTGCACTGTGTAACCGCTACTGAGGACGGCGAGCGGCCGGGAAAAAAAAAAAACCTCCCTTATCACGAAACCGCGTTATCACCACCTTCACTGGACAGGATCGGACAGGAAGAAGGACCCGGGATATCGACGCCCGAAAGTCTATCCAGAAATGAACGACACGACGGAGTATGAAGAAAATAAACTTGAAAATGAATTCCCATTATTATTTATTTTTATTCCGTAAATAAACTTAAATTGTACGGACGGATTATACGAAAAATAAATTGAGAAGGTCCTGGACGGGGAAATTTGCAAAGTGACTCGGGTTGAAAAAAATAAGAAAAAAAGAAAAATTCGATTAAATTGGGCCCAATTTACCATCTCGTATATAAAAAAAATATATATACATATATCTATTTTTTTGGATCTATTAACGGCTTCAATTTTTTAATAGTCACGGCTGTAGGCTCCGGAAGACATCTATTTTGTATTTACTCAAAAAGAATATTGATTCTTTTAAAATATGGCCAAAAAGAAAAAAAAATTATTGGGGTTGTTTGAGAAAAAAATTGGGGATGAAATTCTTAATGTCGCTTTTCACTCTCCGTTATTAAATTTCGGAACGCTACTGACGACGGCGAGAAGCCAGAACGGGTTGAGGGCTAAATTTTTTTTTTTTTAACAACAACAATCATCAATCGCACACCAGTTTTTGTTCACCGATAATACACAGTATAAGTTCATATACAAAATATATATATATATATATATATATATATATATATATATATATATGTATAGATAGATAGATAGATATATACATATACCATTTTGTATTACAAGTCTGTACATATTTATTTTTGCAGTAACGCCATGTACCAACAGAATCATAACTATCGGCTAATAATTTCATAATAAAATATGTGAAGATTATTTTTTACAACGCTGATTTATTTTTTTTCCCCCCTACAAAACAATATTACAACATGACAATGTTACAACTTCCGTTAATAGGTTCATTTATTATGGAAAAAAAAAAAAAGCGGCTCGATAGATATTTAATTACGGTACAAACCATATTTTTACAAGCCGTTTGATGGTACGTTATTATATTATTATTCGATAGACCGTAAACAAAAAATACAAAATGTCCAGTTTAACGGTACTGAATTTAATTTTTTTTTATAAATTTCTTCCCGAAATATAAATAAATACGACTATCTGCGCCGGCAGGATAATTTAAACGTTGTCGTCGTAGATAAACGCAAAGAATGAATACGAAACGTAGATAGATAAATATAATTCTCAACTGGGAACGACATCGGGGCAGATAGCGAGCTGTTTGCGAACAAACACAACAAATATCAACCATCGAACGAACAATATTTGCAGAAAGTACTTAAAAATGTAAATTTAATATCGCTATCCGAACAGTTTCGATTTCCCTATTCAATAATAAAGAAGGGAGTGACGATTCAATTTATTTTATCACTATCGTAAAATTTATAGTTCCGTTTTTGGCCTTTACAAGTGGTACAGTTCCGATGGTAGATTATTTCGACCAATTTTGAGATCATAAAAAATTATTTATCTTTCGAGCATATCGTATGAAATTCGACCGGCGTACTAAAAAATACGACGTAAAACCGCGACGACAATTAGACTGAACGATTCGTTTATACGACGGTCGGGGAGGCGCGAAGCATAAAAAACGATTATGTTGGCGCGACGCAGTAGCGTTGAAGCCAAGGGTTGGAAAAATATATTTTTATCGCATCGGATAACACAGAATTTGTTGTCGGGGGAAGAATCGATGTCGCGCCGGAGAGTTATCAATGGGCCGATATTCGATACCGAAAACTGTCTTTAAATTTAAGGGCGGATAAATAAGGGTGTGGGACACCCGATTCTCTCCGGGTGTTTTTTCCCCAACAGTGTTCAAGCCAAGGGTTGGAAAAATATATTTTTATCGCATCGGACAACACAGAATTTGTTGTCGGGGGACGAATCGATGTCGCGCCGGAGAGTTATCATGGGCCGATATTCGGGTACCGAAAACTGTCTTTAAATTCGAGGGCGGATAAATAAGGGTGTGGGACACCCGATTCTCTCCGGTGTTTTTTCCCCCCAACAGTGTTCAAGCCAAGGGTTGGAAAAATATATTTTTATCGCATCGGACAACACAGAATTTTGTTGTCGGGGGAGGAATCGATGTCGCGCCGGATGTTCGGGTACCGAAAACTGTCTTTAAATTCGAGGGCGGATAAATAAGGGTGTGGGACACCCGATTCTGTCCGGATGTTTTTCCCCAGCAGTGTTCAAGCCAAGGGTTGGAAAAATATATTTTTATCGCATCGGACAACACAGAATTTTGTTGTCGGGGGACGAATCGATGTCGCGCCGGATATTCGGGTACCGAAAACTGTCTTTAAATTCGAGGGCGGATAAATAAGGGTGTGGGACACCCGATTCTCTCCGGGTGTTTTTTCCCCCCAGCATTATTCAAGCCAAGGGTTGGAAAAATATATTTTATCGCATCGGACAACACGAATTTTGTTGTCGGGGACGAATCGATGTCGCGCCGGATATTCGGGCGATACGGAAAACCGTCTTTAAATTCGAGGGCGGATAAATAAGGGTGTGGGACACCCGATTCTCTCCGGGTGTTTTTCCCCCCAACAGTGTTCAAGCCAAGGGTTGGAAAAATATATTTTTATCGCATCGGACAACACAGAATTTTGTTGTCGGGGGACGAATCGATGTCGCGCCGGATATTCGGGTACCGAAAACCGTCTTTAAATTCGAGGGCGGATAAATAAGGGTGTGGGACACCCGATTCTCTCCGGCTGTTTTTTCCCCCCAACAGTGTTCAAGCCAAGGGTTGGAAAAATATATTTTTATCGCATCGGACAACACAGAATTTTGTTGTCGGGGGACGAATCGATGTCGCGCCGGATGTTCGGTACCGAAAACCGTCTTTAAATTCGAGGGCGGATAAATAAGGGTGTGGGACACCCGATTCTCTCCGGGTGTTTTTTCCCCCAACAGTGTTCAAGCCAAGGGTTGGAAAAATATATTTTTATCGCATCGGACAACACGGAATTTTGTTGTCGGGGACGAATCGATGTCGCTACCGGATGTTCGGTACCGAAAACCGTCTTTAAATTGAGGCTGGATACATAGGTGTGGGACACCGATTCTGTCCGGTGTTTTTCCCCAACAGTGTTCAAGCCGGGAGTTGGTAAAATATATTTTATCGCATCGGACAACACAGAATTTGTTGTCGGGGACGAATCGATGTCGCGGAGAGTTATCAATGGGCGATATTCGGTAAAACTGTCTTTAAATTCGAGGGCGGATAAATAAGGGTGTGGGACACCCGATTCTCTCAGGTGTTTTTCCCCCAACAGTGTTCAAGCCGGAGTTGGTAAAATATATTTTTATAACACAGACTTTGTTGTCGGGGATGAATCGATGTCGCGCCGATGTTCGGTACCGAAAACCGTCTTTAAATTCGAGGCGGATAAATAAGGGTTGTGCGGGAGACCCGATTCTGTCCGGCTGTGTTTTTCCGCCCCGCCTTTATCAGCTGTATCGCTGATGTGTGTTGACCGGATGGAGGATGGACTCCAGGACTCCGGACCTGTGCTGATCTGAATATTGGATATCCCACGGGAAGAGACTGGGATGGGGGAGGGGGATAGTCCCCGACGACATATGTTCAGGGGTAAGTTCAGGGGGGGTGGGGGGTGCGACGCCGATGTGCAGGGTGTGAAAAAAAATTTATACCCCCCGCTTACCTTTTTCTGCTGTTTCTCCCAGGCGGGATCCAAAAGACCTTCGCGTTCCCACTCCTCCTCTGGCTCCATGTAGCCGTCGCCGTACTGGTTCATCTCCAGACCGTTGTTCATCATCCCTGCTGTCTGCTGCGGCGGCGTTCAAATCTTCCGAATCCTGCCGCCGAAGGAGAAGTCTTCGGTTGGAGACACGAAATGGGCGGACGACGGTGTCCTGTCGGGTGGTGGCGTTGGGGGGGTCCTTTGAAAAAATGGTGGACACCGGTCGTCCCCTGACTAGCTGGCGGCGGCGAAGAGGTGGAGGAAGAAGATGTCCTGATGAAACGAAGAAGAAGAAGAAGAAGGGGGGGAGAGGGCGGCCCCGAAAGAAAACAATTTCGTAAAAATGGAAAACGAAATGAAAATTATATAGACGGCTGGCTGGAGCTGGGACGCACGATAAGGGGGTACCCCGGTTGAGGGCCCGAGAGACACTGAACCCCGGGTACAGGCGGTACGGCCGACGGTGGGGGCGCCGCCTCCCCCCACCACCACACCACCAAATAGCGGCACAACTATCGATATATCTCGATACAACTCACAAATAGGACTACTATCGATATATCTCGAAATATATCGATACAACGACCACGCCCAGAGTTATCGACTAGGCCGTTCGAGACGCTAAAAAAAATTTTTTCTTTTCCACTCTCCAAATACTCACAGTACTCACAAGGAAAAATTTAAACCTTGAAAATTCCCCCCACCCAACCACCTACCCTTCAGGAAAAAATATTTTCCGAGTTTTTTGGTCTCGACCGAAGAATCGAAATTTTTTCCCGGGGGGGGAAAATTCTGCGGAATGACGACGTTACGATTAGACGATTTTCGCGATAAATTTATCGTTTGTTCAAAAGGTCGTAACCGGTGGTCTCTACCGTCTTCGGGCGAAGACGGGAATTTTTTTTGGGGGGGGCGACTTTTTTGACGCTTTTTAAAATCGTCCATTTTTTCATCCCCTTCTTCGCTAGATCGCTTCGGGAACCTCTTCGGTTTCGACCGAAGACGACGTCGACGATTCGAAGTTTTTTTTTTCCCCATTTATTGATGGGGGGATGGTACCCCCATTTATATATATGTTTATATGTTTTACAAAAAATCACCACAAAATTCTAAGAATATATATATATATATATATATATATATATATACACAATTTTTTTTCTGTTTGGTAATTGAAAAGCAGCTAAAAATGACTTTGAGCAAAATGCACTTGCGCCCTAAATTCAGCCCTTTTCTTCCATCCCGCTTGACGTCTCCAATTGAGTCGTTCATCTGCTTTAAAAATTTTCTCCCCGCCCCCCCCCTCTCCCCCCAAACCTGATTCTGCCCTACAGAGGGCGAAGGGCAAAAGGCAAAGGGCCCAGATCCGGTACAAAATTCTAGGCAACTTCAATCAACAAAAAAAGAGTGGAAAGAAAAGAAAATGCAAAAAGCGAAATCCAAACCGGGCTACGGACAATATTCAATTGGTAAAAATTAGAATTAGCAAAAAAAATTTATATTAATTAATAAATAATTATTATTTACCTGACGGAAGATTTGGCCACCTACTCCGAAAATCTTATTTTTTAAAAATGAATATTCGGAGAAAATTGAATGAAAATTCGCAAAGAATTGCAAAGTCTTCTTTCCTTTGAATCTGTAAGATTAGACAGATTTAAAAAAAAAAATAAATAAAATTTTATTAATAAACTGGGCCAAAAGGGTACGGATGAAGGGCGGCGAAAGTGAAAGAAGATTATTTCGCATCTTATTTTAAGCGAAGGGAAGAAGATAAAATTAAACGTTTTATGGCAGCGTTTCGAATTCCGAACCGTTGATCCAAGGATTTTCAATATGATTCAGCGATGAAAGGATATTCATTCAGTTAAGGTACAATTAAAATTCTTTAAATATATATATATATATATATATATATATATATACATATATATATATAATCTCAAAAGTGATAAAATATTCCGTCCTTATTTAACAGAGAATTTCAATTTTACGCCGAAACATAATATTCTGTTCCATCGACGTAACATAAATAATTAATTATTACCGACTGAACAGATATCAAAACTGTGTCATTATTGTTAAATAATAAATCCCAACTGTATACACTGACTAGCAATAATAATATAAAATAAAATATTAAGTGTAAAAGTAAAATTTGCGGATACTGTGGTAATTTTTATTTCCACACGGTTTTTTTATTGTCCACTGTATTTTAAAGTTTATTAAACGGGCAGTACGATAAAAAAAAAAATATCCTCTATTTTAATACACCAGCTCATCCGTGGATCTAAAAACAAATCTATAGATTAATAAACAATTTTTCAGAATCGAACATTTAATGAAAAATGTCGATCCGAATAATTTGTTTCTCCCGACAAAGTTACTGAATATTTAAATAATCGGGGCCTTTATTTATTATCCTATATTTATTGTGTCCGACAATCTACAACATATCGTAAACATTATATGAATCTGAACATTATTTTATTTATTTTATCCACTATAAAATCTGTTTTGTTGTTACATATTTCCAGTTTTTTTTTTATCGCATTATTATTTATTGCAAGGCCTACATAAAATTTAATAAATTGCAACCAAAAAAAAAGTATGGAACTAAAATATTAAATACATATTTTTACTTCTCTTAATTTTTTTAAATTATTCTTTTTTTCCGGCCATTTTTAATTGTCATATTTTAAATTAAATTTTGCAGTTGAAAATATCACGTTACCAATTTTACTTCTCTTAATTTTTTTAGATTTTTCTTTTTTTCTGCGAATTTTTTAATTGTCACATTTCAAAAGACTAATACTGATATTTTTCGGTTGAAAATATCGCGTTAACAAAATTGTTCGGTTTTGCTTCGATTTAAATAATTGAATATTCCGTTACAAATTTTCCCCAAAAGGCGTAAGATTTTTTTTTTTTCACGGCGACAAAAAGTGTATTTAATTTTATCCGAGGGGTGCGCTACATAAATAGTCAACTGCAAATTTCTCCGAATAAACAGAAAAATACTTTCGCTTTTCGAGCCACGACAGCTACGAGAGCGATGCGACTAAAATCTATTTCTGTACTCGAATCCAACAAAAATTTTTTTTCAATCCTAACTTGTATAAATGGGGAAAAATCCTCAGAAAATCCTCAAAAGGAATCATAAAATTTATATATTATACATCTGAATATTTGTATTTCATTTATTAAAAACTGCAATACATTATAGTCTGGTCTATCCTGCGCTCCGATATCCATTTAATAATATTCATTAAATAGACTTAAAATATATTTAAATACATACAACATATTTACAGTTGAATAAATTTAATATAGAGAAAATACAATTTACTGTATAATATTGTGACTGTTGAGACACCTCGGTTTTAATCGGTGTCAATTCTTTTAGTTTGTAAAAAAAAATAAAATATTTTTTATTTTGCAATAAACGATTAACACATAAAGACAGATTTCGCCGATATTTTCCAACACAATTTATTAATTTTCAGTTAACGTTATCTGAGAAAAGATGCAATTGATTTTTTTAAAAATTTTTAAATTTGACCAAAAAAAAAATGGAATCACTATTAATCTAGTTTATTGTTCATTAAAAAAAAAAAAAAAAAATCCCTTTTTCAGCAAACGGAAAAGAATAACATTTATATATTATACAACATCTGAATATTTGTAAACTTTAATTTATTAAAAACTGCAATACATTATAGTCTTGTCTATCATGCGCTCCGATATCCATTAACAATATTCTTTAAATATATTTAAATACATACAACATATTTACAGTGAATAAATTTAATATAGAGAAAATACAATTGCTGTATAATATTGTGACTGTTGAAGTTTTTTTTTTTTTTTCTTCTATAAAGAACTAATTTTAGATGACCCGATTCGAATGGAAACACCGTAGATTTTTATGTCAGTCGTGCGTCGAATGTTTGAAACAGAAATTTACAAATAAAGAGGAATTATATCAGAAATACAACCCTTCAATAGGGTGTATCATTTTAACCGACTGCCCCGGTGGTCCGAGAAGAAAATTTAATATTGTAGAGAATCGAATTTCCTATCGGTTCCCGTCGGAATTTTTACTCGGTTTTCGAACCGCCTCAAGTTGGAGTGGTTCCAAAATTGAATTTTTTTTAATCGTGTTTCAGTCCAGCTTTGAAAATAGATATACTACGATATAGGTGTCGGTTGGGACGAGCTGTTTGTAATTTTTAAAAACTATTTTTCCACCATTAAACGTAACGAATGACGAAACGTTTGCGTTTTCTGAAGCCTCAAACTGGGATTTTTTTTTTAATTTTGTAAAATTTCACTGCGCATTTTCTATGAAGCCTTGCATTTAAACGAGTTTAAATTTTGTAAAATTTCACTGAGGAAATTATCGAGGAAACGATTCAATTTTGTCCCCCCCGCTGAATGAAAAAATCCACGGTGGAAAAAATAGAAACGGTAGAAATTCCTTCTAAATTGAATTCTAAATTTTGCACCAGGGGAATCGAGGTACAAGGAATTTCTACGCTGCGATGAGAATATTTCCGGATTTTTTAATTACACGGAAAATTCTTTTCGATGTGACCGAAAATTATAGCGGTGAATAATAAACGCTTCAATTCGAAGTATGAGGTCACGTTGAGAAAATTCCAATTAATGTTTTTTCAACCTAAATTACTGCCGAATTTAATTCTGTATTGAGCTAAATTTTTTTTTTTTTTATTTTACAATTATAACGTTTAAAAAAAAATTAAAATGTACTAACATTAAATCATTTCGATACGATTCAGATTATATTATCCAGTCGTTACATATCAAATAAACGCCGTTCGATATCCGAATCTCGCCGCAAGATATTTTTCTGATAATATTATGATATGTAAGTGATATAAATTATTTTTTCATTCCTTAAAATGTTCAAAATGCTTGCATTATATTCCTATTTCAATATGTAATTAGTACAATTTTTATGCGTAATCGAATGACTTCCATTACTGACAATTCTTTTCCATTTGGTGTAAAAGGGATTTTTTTAGTGAACAATTTTTTTTCGGTCCTTTTCAAAATTTAAAAAAATTTCTCAAATAACGTTAACTGAAAATTAAGAGTAATCGCGTTGGAAAATATTGGCGAAATCAGTCTCCGAGTAGTCAGGATAAGTACAAATATAGTTCAGGGACGTCCGAAAATAGTTTCGGTATTCGGACCGTTCGGCCTACGTTGAATCAAATTATTCTGTACTGAATAAAAAAAATATTATAAAACTCCTCCGTCCGTCATGTTAACACAAATAGATTTTAATCTACCGAAATTTTAATTTAAAAAATTAAAATTTAAAACAATTCGAGGTAATACACTATAGGGTTTTCGCCTATAGGTATATTTTATTAGTTCCCAGAAAAATCAGTCAATAGTTTTAATTAGTCTGATTAGTTTCAGAAAACCAAATATCGAGTATTTCTCTCGAGATTGCTGCCCTATTAAAAGGTTGTATTTCTGATATAATTCCTTTTTATTTGTAAATTTCTGTTTCAAACATTCAACACACGACGAACATAAAAATCTACAGTGTTTCCCTTCGAATTGGGTCATCTAAAATTAGTTCTTTATAGAAGAAAAAAACTGAAAAAAACTTCAACAGTCACAATATTATACAGCAATTGTATTTTCTCGATATTAAATTTATTCACTGTAAATATGTTGTATGTATTTAAATATATTTTAAGTCTATTTAAAGAATATTGTCCTGCGGAGCGCATGATAGACCAGACTATAATGTATTGCAGTTTTTAATAAATTAAAGTTTACAAATATTCAGATGTTATATAATATATAAATATTATTCTTTTCCATTTGCTGAAAAAGGGATTTTTTTTGTTTTTTTTTTTAATGAACAATAAACTAGATTAAGAGTGATTCCATTTTTTTTTTGGTCAAATTTAAAAATTAAAAAAAATCAATTGCATCTTTTCTCAGATAACGTTGACAGAAAATTAATAAATTGTGTTGGAAAATATCGGCGAAATCTGTCTTTATGTGTTAATCGTTTATTGCAAAATAAAAAATATTTTATTTTTTTTTTACAAACTAAAAGAATTGACACTGAATTGATCTCATTCCATCATTCTCTATTTATATTGTCGACCATTTATCATCTTTGGCGTTAGCCAAAGAAATATAAAATTAGATATTCAAATGTAATTTAGTGCAGGGGAAAATTGATTTGATAAATAGATTTGAACTTTTATCTCATTTGAGGTGGAATTTGTGAAAGACCTCCATGATCGATAAATTTCTAGGCCTTCGTAATAATCGTCGTCATAAACATCGTTAACATTAATTTCTGGCCCGTGTCTATCCCTTTATTGACGCACTATTGTAGACTATCGATGGAGAAACTGGAAAGTTTTTTTTTTTTTTAGTATTATAATTACATTTAAAAAAATTTTTTTAATTCTACAATGAAGATCGTTTACGTGTATTTTGGGTAACGTGTTGCACGTTACGTGCACAAATGATTTATGCGTTGCTGTTCTGATATTGTTCGCACGATTAAGAGAGAGAGAGAGAGAGAGAGATGAGATTTTATTTTTTATATTTTTTTTATCGCTTTCCCGGCCCGTCGTCCGGACAGAGACGATCCGCGCCCGGGTGGGTGGGGGGGGGGCGGTGTCGTTTGAGCTTCGTACATTGAACTAAGTTTTGAAGTCCTTTTCAATAGAGTCAAAATTAGCGGTTTAAATCCGTCCCTTTTATTTTATTTTTTTTATTCCGCGTTTCCACGCGAGTCGTTCGCCTACTGTACACAGCCCGCCCGCATGATTATATTCTGGGAAAAAAATATTTAGTTCCGATTCGAATTTTTTTCGAATTTACGGCGCGTCTTGTTTTCCGACGCCGAAAATAATAAATTACATTATTTATTTCGTCCGAATAGCGTAAATACGACTGTCGCAAAGAAATTATATATATTCTAATTCGACACGTTAGGTTGGCAGCGGTGCCTTATAACTAACAGTTGTTTTCACCGGACAATTCAGGTGTATTTAGTTTCGCTCGAATATGAACGACGGCGGTACAGTGGGTAAGTTATTTTTATAGTTTTTTCACTTTGAATTAACCAATTTTATAACTGGAAATATATCGTATTCAATCCCAATTTGGGTTCTATACGTTATTCAGATATCTCTCTCTCTCTCCTCACTCACTGTTATCCTTATTCCAGAAGAATGGCTCAGGTTCTTCGACGAGGCCGGCCTACCGAAAGAATTCGCCGAGACTTACGCCGTCACATTTTCGAAAAACCAGATGAAATTGGACATGCTGCCGGACATAACCAAGGAGCACCTGCTCGACATGGGCATATCGCTCGTCGGGCACATAATCGGCATATTGCGGCACGCCAAAACGGTACACAACCAAGTGGGTGTCGGGCCTCAGTTATCTCTCTCAATCTATTTATATATTTATATATTACGCCGATCCGTTCTAATCGACTGATACCAATGAAATGATTTACAGACGGTGACGAGGACGACGCTCCTGAAGTGCCCTTCGGGTTCGTCCGAGAAGAAAGCCGATTTCGTCTCTTCCCCGCCCACAAAACCGAGTTCGTACATTTTAAAACATTATTTATTTTACGATACGGCATATTTAACCCTTTCGCAACGTTAAGCTCGCGCGGTCTTCGACGTTCGGAGCCGACACTTTTGTCTCGAAAACGACTTACGAAATCAGGTTAAAGTTTACCGTAGGGGCAACGAAGGTTGTCGGGTATAATTGATATATATCGATCTATATGGGTGAATCGATGTCGTCGACTTGTCCAGCCGTTGTACCTTTATTAAGGCGTCCGAAGGGTCGTGCTCTTTATTTTGACCGTTCTTTTGAACATTCGATGACGAGGACGACGCTCCTGAAGTGCCCTTCGGGTTCGTCCGAGAAGAAAGCCGATTTCGTCTCCTCCCCGCCCACAAAACCGAGTTCGTACATTTTAAAACATTATTTATTTTACAATACGGCATATTTAACCCTTTCGCCACGTTAAGCTCGCGCGGTCTTCGACGTTCGGAGCCGACACTTTTGTCTCGAAAACGACTTACGAAATCAGGTTAAAGTTTACCGTAGGGGCAACGAAGGTTGTCGAAGGGTGTAATCGATATATATATCGATTTATACGGATGAATCGATGTCGTCGACTTGTCCAGCCGTTGTACCTTTATTAAGGCGTCCGAAGGGTCGTGCTTTTTATTTTGACCGTTCTTTGAACATTCGATGACGAGGACGACGCTCCTGAAGTGCCCTTCGGGTTCGTCCGATAAGAAAGCCGATCTCGTCTCTTCCCCGCCCACAAAACCGAGTTCGTACATTTAAAAAATTATTTATTTTACAATACGGCATATTTAACTAGTTCTCGGAGCCGACACTTTTGTCTCGAAAACGACTTACGAAATCAGGTTAAAGTTTACCGTAGGGGCAACGAAGGTTGTCGGTTTAAGGTATATATATCGATTTATATGGATGAATCGATGTCAACTTGTCCAACCGTTGTTATCACGCATACCTTTATTAAGGCGTCCGACGGGTCGTGCTTTTTATTTTGACCGTTCTTTGAACATTCGATGGACGACGCTCTGAAGTGCCCTTCGGGTTCGTCCGC
Source organism: Lethocerus indicus (assembly GCA_019843655.1). NCBI lineage: Eukaryota > Metazoa > Arthropoda > Insecta > Hemiptera > Belostomatidae > Lethocerus > Lethocerus indicus. The sequence goes on from JACDQD010000109.1 coordinate 126,135, forward strand.
AGGAAGAAAGCCGATCTCGTCTCCTCCCGCCCACAAAACCGAGTTCGTACATTTAAAACATTATTTATTTTACAATACGATACGTTTTAACCCTTACTCCGATCGACCAGCCGCGCTTCCTTTATTACAGCTCACGCGGTCTTGACGTTCGATTTTTCCGACCACTTTTGTCTGTCGGCGACTTACGAATTGAGGTTAAAGTTTACCGTAGGGCAACAGCGAAGGTTGTCGAAGGTGTAACGATATATATATCGATTTATAATGGTCGATGTCTTGTCCAGCCGTTGTTATCACACCGCATACCTTTATTAAGGCGTCCAAGCAGGTCGTGCTTTTATTTTGACCGTTCTCTTGAACATTCGATCCTGAAGTGCCCTTCGGGTTCGTCCGATAAGAAAGCGATCTCGTCTCCCTCCCCGCCCACAAAAAACCGAGTTCGTACATTTAAAAATTATTTATTTTACAATACGGCATATTTAACCCTTTCGCCATTACGTCGTATTGCTGTCTGACCGTTAAGCTCGTGCGGTTTTCGGCGTTCGGAGCCGTTCCTGAGCACGCATTGTTGTCAAGGGGTTAACATATACTTAATTGAACGAATTTTAAATATTATTCGTTCCTAGAACCGAAATTGGTTGTCGAAGAGCGTCAATTCTCTTTTTTATATATATCTATTTGATTTTTTTATACGTCGAAATCGATGTCTAATAATATATTGTCGACAGTTTCGGAAATGAATGAAGTATCCATTTTGGGCCGCGATAATATCGAAAGGCGAGATCCAGCCGTTGGTCGAAGTGAAGGAAAGAAAGTAATGCGGCCGAAAAGTGTATATAAAAATAATATAATAAAACTAACCGTATTCGAATTCAGATCCGTACATATCTCGATCGCTCTTCCGGGTCTCATTCACGCTTAAACCACGCAAAAGAAATTAAATTTAACGCTTCACGTAGCGACTAAAAAAAAAAACTAACCGCCTAATTTGAAACGAATTGTCAAAATAAAAGCACAAACCGTCAGGCACCTTAATAAAGGTACATCGATTCACCCAAATAGACGATTACACCCGACAACCTTCGTTGACCCTTGCGTTAAATTTTAAACTCATTTTTTAAGTCGTTTTCGAGACAAAAGTGTCGGCTCCGAACGTCGAAGACCGCGAGCTTAATGTTAACGATGACCGCCGTAGCGAAAGCGTTAACGCGGAGCGAATTAAATCCGATTCGGCGGGAATGAAATAGGGAAAAATGTACCAATGCGGGTCGTACTGGCGCCTCACTATCTCGTATATATCGATACTTGTTTTCCATTCGATATATCCTGTCCGCCGTATATACCACCGTGTAAAATAACGCGAACAGTCCTAGCAGTATATACAATTGGTCCTTTGTTAAGGGATTATTATTATTATAGAATGGGGGGGGTGGGGGAGCGATGCGTTAGGAATATGTACGAACTACAATTTTACCGATTAATTCCAATACAGACAATAAAAGTGTTTTCGGTCGTACAATTTGTTCCGTTATAATCACAGTGTAAACTGAACCTTAACCGCTTAACAACGGATCGATTGTATATTTTATTCTATTGCTTACATAGTTACATGTTTCTCATATTCTGTACTAAAAATGTTGTGATATTGCAAAAAAAAAATGAGCTATAATCAGTGTTGAATATTATAATAATTAATTACTATTTACTAATAGAATCCAGACAGTAGAGTGCTGGATTAGTAGAATTTTCTTTTGCCAGTACTAATTATTGTTTTAGTTTAAATTTTAACTAAATTATTAGCTTAAATAGTGTATATTCTTTTTCGTCTTAGTATTATTCTTAGTACAGCTTATTTCAAGTAACTCAGATTATTGTTGTACTAGAGCAATTTATATTCGGTCTCGATAACGAGATGGCAAAATTTTGTTTACTACACGCTAATTATTGTTGCAGTTGCGCCACAAAATGAATGCCAGCCGAAGTTAAATACGATCGTCAACTTGAACGGAATAAGAGAATCGGCAGTGGGGTCTGATCAGGCCGCCAAGAAGCCGAACACTAAAATCAGACTTAGCCCGGCCAAACCTGTCGTGCCTTCGGTCGACGTTAAGCGAATTAGAAAAGTGACGCCCGAACAGGAGGGCGCCTACAAAATTAAAATGCCCTCCGGCACGACCAGCCGGTCGCGAGAGATATTGGCGCGCAAAAAATTAGGTACCTGTCTGTCTTTTTGTCAATTTCTAATATATAATAACTTTTCGCGGTAGGCTCCAAGTCCGATTTCTTGGATTAATTAATTAACGCTTTTAGTACCGAACGATATATCGTCAAAAATACCGACGATATATGCGTCAAAAATACCGACGATATATAGTCAAAAATACCAACGGCGATATATCGTCAAAATACAAATATATCGTCAAAATACCGACGACGATATGGTCGTCAAAAATACCAACGACGATATATAAGTCAAAATACCAACGGCGATATATCGTCAAAATACCAACGATATATAAAATCAAAAATACGATTTATATATAAAATCAAAAATATTGAACGATATATACGTCAAAATACCAACGGCGACGATATATATCATTAAAAATACCAACGATTTATACGTTGAAAGCGTGTTCTTTGTTGGGGGCCTTATTGTATGTACTCGCCGAATCACACGAGGTCTGTGATTTAACTTTTTGTTATATTTTATGTTGATCACAAAAACCCCGAGTGCCACAATCTATTTGAAATGAATAAATAAATAGAAGTAATTTCTTTATTTCTGTCAGTTAATTTTATTTATACAGTGAATAGAGAATATTCTTAGCACGTTTCGGCTGCGATTTTATGTTTCTAATAAATGGCGCGCCGAGATCGGAGGTCGCCATTGGAGGTTTCCCCCGATTTTATGCATTTATTGCGTAGATGAATAAATTTTGTACTACACCGTATTAAGTAGTCCAACAAAAGTTTAATTTAAGCATTGAATTTATCACTCTTACAATTATATATATATATATATATATATATATATATATATATATATATCATCCCAGATACTTTGGATATGTACGGACTTTTTTTTAAAATTTCTGATCGACTATTTATATTTAATCCGGTCTTAATTTTTTTCAGTGACCGGGGAAAGTGAAAAGAAACCGGTCTTCGAAAGGCTCGGCTTGGATACTTCGGTATCGAGCAGCACGGAGATCAGTCGCGAAGTGGACACCTCGCCGGAATGGAAAAGTTCATCAACGGTAAAAGTACAATAGAAAAAAATTAATAAATATAAATATTCAAAATTTAGTCCAGTGAAGGTTTTAGACCGGTTTCCGTTCAGGAAGAATTTCCTGGTTGGGGCGGGGGTTGACCTCCAGCTGCTCCGGGACATTTCCTGTATTCCTGTCGACTTGGAATATTGGAATATATTCGATAAAAAATATCAAATTTATTACAAAACTATTGAAATTATTCGTTCCGATCTAAGAAAATTTCATTTTACCGCAAACTTTTTTTAATATACCCGTTTTGTGGTCTGCGAGGGGTTGGAATACGCCGTAGTTTCGTGACGTTTCTGTCTCCTCTCGCCGCTGTTCGGTCTTTCGCTAGACTGCGGTTTCGGCCGCTCGCCGTCTTCAGTAGCGCTGTGTCATGTACTAAGTGGACAGTAACATCCGAAAGTGCTAACGGTGACTGACACAGCGCTACTGAAGATGGCGAGCGGCCTAGAAACCGCAGTCTAGCAAAAGACCGAACCGGCATCGAGAGGAGACAGAAACGTCAACGAACCTACAACAAACTTTTTTTTTTTTTGTTTTTACGAATCGCTGTAAAAACCTGTTACAAAGTAAAGTGTCTTAATAGTGTATCAAGTTTCGGTTTTGTTCGGTTCAGTCCGGGATACAAGCCACAAGTGAGGTTCGCTAGTTTCAAGCCATCGCCGATTTAATATTATAATATTTGGAATACCGTAGATCTCGCCGGTTTGGTCTTTTGCCGGACCGGTTTCGGCCGCTCGCCATCTTCAGTAGCGCGGTGTTAGCCACTTTTGACAATTTACATGTTTTTTGGGCATCCTCAGTGCACTGTCACTGTCACTTGTACTGCGGTGGTTGTCTGTTTGTCCTGTATATATATATATATATATATATATATATATATATATATATATATATATATATATATATCTCTCTGTGTCGGATACAGAGAGCCATTCTGTATTCAACATAATTGAAAAAAAACCTCGATATGAAAAGATAAATTTGGGAAAAAAATCTTCGTCTCTATTCTTCTTATTGTGACTCTTTCATTATACCACTGTTAATTGAGAAAAAATTTTATTCCGGATACATGGCTTGTCACTGTCGCTATTACTGATTATTAACACGTTGTGTGCCGCGCGATTTTATAAGGAAATCGCCGTAAGGCGACGCACGCTGGTATCGCGGTACAGCGATGCGAAGCGCACTACTAGCGCATTAAAATTTACTCGATGCGAGCGTTCAAACGTATGAAGGAAATGCGGCGCGGTGCGGCCGGAAAAAAAGCGAGAAATTTTACCGAACAAGTTGTAACATCTTGTGATACTCGCGAGGGACAACCATTTTTATGTTTACCCTGTTCTAATAAAATCCGTTAAACTTTTCTGAAAAAAATGTTTAAATAAATCCCGTATTAAATAAAAATTGAGCGGACTTTAAATAAATTTTAGATAACAACTTAAAACGATGTAAATTTTTTAGTTCTATATCGTACTTTACACTGTCAGTCACCGATGACTGACGTTGGACTCAACGTGTTAATCTGTTGTCTTGTTTTAATTTCTTTTTTAGGGTAAACCCGAAGGTGAGGGCGTATTTTCGCGTTTGGGCCACAGGTGTCAGGTGAGTTCGACGGCGGAGGACAGTGGCGCAAAGTGTCGGCAGAAAAATATCACCCGCCGCCGCCGATGAAGAGAACGACGGTTCTTCATCGCTGATTGAGGACAAACCGTTGCCGTACATCGGCATACTGAAGACTTCGATGTCGACTAGAAAGTCGCCAGCCGCCGCCGCCGCTATCTCCAGCCTCAAACGGCCGTTGACACCAATTAGAGAAAGTGAGTGCGATAAATAGTTACGTCAAATTGACTTATACTCGAAAGAGAAAAAAAAAGGATGCCACAATTGCGTACACATCACATCGGCACCGATAGTATACCCAGACAGAAGTGCGATAATTTAATATACCCGTTTTGTGGTCTCCGAGGGGTTGGAATACTGTAGGTTCGTGATGTTTCTGTCTCATGTCGCCGGTTCGGTCTTTTGCCAGACCGGTTTCGGCCGCTCGCCATCTTCAGTAGCGCTGTGTTAGCCACTTTTGACAATTTACATGTTTTTTGGTCATCCTCAGTGCACTGTCACTGTCACTTGTACTGCGGTGGTTGTCTGTTTGTCCTGTATATATATATATATATATATATATATATATATATATATATACATATACGTGCCTTGTTATTGTGTTTTTGGGGATGTTGTTTGTCTTCTTTGTGTCGGACACAGTTTGAGAGTATTCTGTATTCGACACTAATTGAAAAAAAACCTCGATATGAAAAGATAAATTTGGGAAAAAAATCTTTATCTCTATTCTTCTTATTGTGACTCTTTCATTATACCACTGTTAATTTAGAAAAAATATCATTCCGGATACATGACTTGTCACTGTCGCTATTACTGATTATTAACGCGTTGGGTGCCGCGCGATTTTAAAAGGAAATCCCATCTTCAGTAGCGCTGTCACTGTTAGAACTTTGTATGTTTTTTTGGGCATCCCCACTGAATATTTTGTCTCGATCAAATGCTTACGTACCGTTGTCCCGGCCAATGTCAGTGGCATCCGCTATCTGGCGCGCGCGCACTATATCTCGGATTTTCACCTACTATAGTCTCGATTAGGTCCGTATCCGTCGTTGCCGGTGGTTTCCACCGCGGTCTCTTCGTCTTTCGACTCAAAATTGCCGGCTCTAAATTTCTCGAACCGGATTGCCGACGGTCCTAATAGTCGTTGCGGTACGCTCCCTTAAACGGTGCCAAATCGCGTCCGCGGTGCTCTTTGCGCTATATTGCCTTTTTTAAAACAGCGGAGCGTAACGTATTTGCAGCGTGTTCCGTATCGAACGGTTGCGGGAAATATTTCAAAAGACACTTCAGTGTCAGACTAAACAAATACCCGTTATCCAGCGAAAAATATGACAAAGAACATAAAACAATCCTCCAAGTCGCAAAGAACAACGGATATCCCGCCAATACAATAACAAAACTATTAAAGAAGAATGAGAAGCCCACAACGAACCTCACAAACCCAGAAAAACCTCCCCCAAAAATGGGCCACATTCACTTACACCGGCCACGAAACCTACAAAATCACGAACATCTTTAAAAAACTAAAATTCAAAATATCGTACAGAACAACCAATAAATTGGAAAAACACATCGGCACGCAACAACAAAATAAACACAAACAAAGCGGGATATACAAGATAACGTGCGGATCGTGCGATGGAGTTTACATCGGCCGAACCGGACGAAAAATTGACGACAGATACAAGGAACGTATAAAAGCCATAAAATACAGAACAGATTCCAATTTCGCCAACCGTATCATAAACACCGGGCACGAAACGATGAACATCGAAAGATCTTTAAAATTATTACACCGGGTAAAAAAAAAGGAAAAGAATTAGACATTATAGAAAACCTGGAGAATTTCAAACATAAGAAAAACAACATTATAAATGAGAAAATTAATTCCCAGAGTGAGGAGATATTTACACCTATAACCCTCTTAAAGGATCATACCATCCCCTTCCGACCATCTGACTCACACTTAGAAAACGGATTAACAAAATCCGAAGACAAACACAACCCTTAATAACAATAACAGAACACATATATATAAACGACTGACATACTGACAGACAGTACAGTACATGTGAAAGTGACAGTGCAGTGCAGTGCGACAAACCGGTCTAGCAAAAGACCTAACCGGCAGCGAGAGAGACAGAAACATCGCGAATCTACAGTATTTCAAAAGACACTTTGTCACCGACGAAAGCCCCGGGCACTTTGAAAGAGCTTTGGGACAACTTAAACCTACGCGTCATTAACGGATAAGAGATCGGATTTAATGTAATTATAAACAAAGCCAGTTAGAGTTATTCAAGCGAGGGCGAGAAAAAACTTATGGGACACCCTAGTATAGTATTGTAAATTTGGGAAAAAATCCTTTTTCTCTATTCTTCTTATTGCGACCGTCTCATTATACCGTTGTTAATTAAAAAAAAAAAAATATATATATTATTCTGGATAGAATATTTTATTTATCCCATTACAGTTGATCGTGTTTGTTTTTCAGGGACTCTGCATTCGGACAGTCTAATATCGGGATCTCACAAACCTTCAATGAATTCCAGACTCTCCCAGGAAAGCGTAACGGGCCAAAATCGGAATAATGTAGTTTTTACAATAAGTAAGTTCGGTATTTTATTCGGTGTGCAAACAAAAGTTTAAGTTTCGAGCAGAATTTCGAATTAATTAATTTTGCGGACATAATCTATTTTATGTAAGTTAAACCTTAATTATTTTTCATTTCATATTTCTTCAGTATTTATTATTGTTATTGTTTTTTTTTTTATTCCAGTAAATAAACCCGACATGAGGAAAACGAGCGTAAAAGAAAGACTCGGCACTGTAACGTTGAACAAAGAAATTGGCAGAGGTCAGCAGAATGTAAGTTGTTATCGCCCGTTTCGATTATTATTTAACTTTGTACACAAAACTTATTATCGAAATCGTCGACCCTTCGAATGCAATTTTTCCGTTCTGAAACCGAGTTTCTTCAGCCTCTCGCCTGAAGTCTTCAGTAGCAAGACGAAACTTCTTTCATCGCGCTACCAACCGCCGTCAACCACGATATTATATTTGTTTCAATGATGCGCGACTTTTTCGGAATAAAAATGTTATCACTAAAAACCACCGGTGGCCAAAAAAAAAAGTACGTCAACTAAAAGATTTGGTACAACAATTTATGCTGTTTTCAGTAGATCTTTAGAAAAAATTACTTTGTTCATTTCATATTTTTAGTGTCCGATATTCGAATTTTTAATAAAATTGTTTAAAAAAAAGGGGATGGTATTTTATGCGATAACCGTTTTTTTTGAAAGACTCTAATGTGGATTCGGCATTTTCTCGATTCAGTACCCGCTTTTATATAACTTATAATTTGAGGAATTTTAAAAAAAAAAGAAAAATTACTTTACAGACGTTTATTTCATATTTCAGCGTCCAATATTGAATCGGGCGGTATTTTACGCGATGTGTTTTTTGAAAGATTTTAATTTTGATCGGTATTTTCTTGGCTCAACAAATTGAGGACGGGGTTTCAAAGACCATTTTCGATATAACAGGAAGCGGATATATATATATATATATATATATATATATATATATATATATATATAGTAAATAATAGCGATTTGTTTCGGAAATAATTTGGAAAAATTTATCGCCAAATATACAATCGACAGCTCTTCTGTCACGCCGCAATTTCTTTGTAACGACGTTGTACCAGAAATTCTTTCAAAACTGTACCAGATTTGAAAACGTATCCGCATTTGTCCGTTCTTCAATTATAGACTCATCGGCCTCCACCTCCGAATCTTCAATTTTCGCTCGAAATGTTATATTTTTTACTCGGATATTTTCTAATCGCATCGCTTAATTCAAGAATATCACGCCGCTATCACCGAATTCATTTTCGTCGCAAGTGTCGTTCGGTTCATCGGATAAATCATCGTATACCGATTCACTCTGAGTTTCGTTTTAATTACGTCTATGCGTCATTTCGCCGTTTTTTATAGGGGCTAATTTATAAAATCGATTTCTGTTATCAATTATCGGTAACGGATAGATTGAAAATATAGACGATGCACAAAAAAAAAACTGTTACCTTCCAAATTTAAAACGCGAAGTAATGAAATTCTAAAATGTAGAGTAATAAAACACTTTATAAGATCGGCACAGATCGACCGGCACTGGCTATAACGACTAATTATTTCTACATTTCTAGGAATGATTCAGTTGTTTCGAATGCGAGGGCTCTGTTACACATGAGCTGCTTTGAGACAGGGCTAGATTTCGTGTGCTGTTAGGGTTTCAACCCTACACAATATCATAGAAAGGGAGTTATGGGCCAAAACCGAAATCGGTTCTGATTTTGGTGTGCGGTGCTGTTAGCACTCCTGAAGGACTGTAAAGCTATACAGTTTCAACCCTCTATCTATCATAGAAAGGAGTTATGGGCCAAAACCGAAATCGGTTCCAAAACGTTGGTCTCGTTCTGTTAGCCCTCTTTAAGGACTAAAGCTATACAGTTTTCTATCTATCTCAAGGGGTTATGGGCCAAAAACGAAATCGTTCCGTTGATCTTAGAGGGCTGAGATTTGGATGAGGGCTGTAGAAGGACTAAAGCTATATAGTTTCAACCCTCTATATAGAAAGAGTTATGGGTCAAAAACCGAAATCGGAGTTATGGGCCAAAACCGAAATCGGTTCCGTTGATCTTAGAGGATACAGGGCTTTTGGTGTGCTGTATCTCGAAGGACTGTAAAGCTATACAGTTTCAACCCTCTCTATCTATCATAGAAAGGAGTTATGGGCCAAAAAACCGAAATCTATCTAAGAGGCCAAGGACTGTAAAGCTATACAGTTTCAACCCTCTATCTATCATAGAAACGGAGTTATGGGCCAAAAACCGAAATCGGTTCCCGTTGATCGTAGAGGGCTGAGATTTGGTGTGTAGGTAGGCCCCTTGAAGGACTGTAAAGCTATACAGTTTCAACCCTCTATCTATCATAGAAACGGAGTTATGGGCCAAAAACCGAAATCGGTTCCCGTTGATCGTACAGGGCTGAGATTTCGTGTGCTGTTAGCCCTCTTGAAGAAACTAGGCCCCTCAAACCGAAATGTAAAGCTAAAACCCTATAGTTTCAACCTCTCTATCTATCCTAGAAAGGAGTTATTTTTCCCGTCAATAGGCCTCCGATTTGAAATCGTTCCGTTTGATCAAACCCTCTCTATCTATCTATCTTGCGAAAATGTTTCATTTTCTAAACGTTCACAATTTGTCGGTATTGAAAGCTCCCTTTTTCATTTGATTTCTCTTCAATACCGATTTGCAAATTTGCGTCTCATGCTATATATTTTCTATTTCTCGACAGGCGAAATTGAGCCGTACCGCGAGCCGTATTTTACCGGCGGCGGGCCGCGGTGACGACGACAGGCGGACTTGAAGGGCGCGGAGGGGGGAAAAAAGTGTCGTTCGAACTGTCAGCAAACAGGCGATACCGCCGGGGCGAGAAGCCGTCGTCAGACTCTCGCTCGTTCGGCCGGGACACAGCCGCCGACTTCATGTACAGGGGCTCGATCGGTATGGGAACCGGCGTTTTCTCCAGGTTGGGACAATGAACTATTTGTGCTACTCGGTATAATTGGCGACTGGAAAAAAAAAACCGCAGAACAATAGCAGACAAATAAGCACCGGGTTTACCGGGAGACGATGAGATATATATCGGTGTAATTAATTCGTTTCCTGTCGAGGAAGCGGACAATGTTCAGAAAACGTTTGAATTCGTTCGAAATTAAAAAAAAAAAACAGTTTAACGTACCCGTTTCGAGTTGCAATTTATCGAATATTCACCCCATAATATTATGGGGGGGGGGACCAGAAATTAATGCCGCACTTTTCGCAATCACGAATAAATCTTTAAACAGCGAAGTAATCGCTTTCGTTTTTCACCGCTACCTTAAAATGTCGTCGTACAATTTTTCGAGTAAATAATCGAATAAACGAAAAGAAACGGCGCTACTCTCCGGTCCTCCTTTTATATAAATTCAGGTATATGTTATAAGTAATTTTTTTTTTTTTTTATCCTATTCAACGTTCACGTCTAATCACCTCCTCGGGATTGACAATTGTGTGTTACATTTTCGAATAAGCTCTCTTTCTTTTTTTACGATCTCAATAACCGCGTTAATCTATATATATATATATATATATATATATATATATATATATATAAAACCAGTCTCTGGAGGTTTCAGGTGACGGAAGGGACCGTTGCTGGGAAAAAAAATTGAACTCGAGCGAAATTATTTAGATTTTTAAGATGACCTGTTTTGCGGTCCGAACTGGCGTCTCCTCTCGCCAGTTCGGCCTTTCGCCAGGTGACACGCAATGAAGACGAACAACATCCATCGAAAACACAATGACAAGAGACGTATATATATATATATATATATATATATATATATATATATATATATATATATATATATCATATAACTACTATATATTATTCAGTACAAGTGACAGTGCAGCGAGAAAGTGACTGATACCGCGCTACTGAAGATGGCGAGCGGCCCGAAACCCTGACCGGCGAAAGACCGAACCGGCGAGATGAGAAACACACGAAATCTACAGTATTTAGATTTTATTTACGACTTTTCCACCGAAAAAAACATTGTCGTGTTATGGAGGTACGCAACTGGACATTTCTCGCGTTATTTATTTATTTTTCTGATAATGTAATCTATTTTTCGCGTATTATGACCGTCATGGTCGAAATTATTATCCGCGTTTATAAAAATAATAACGATTTTCGCGTCAACAATCCTTTGTCGGACAACAATATTCGCGAATACGAAAAATATTTATCCTCGAGACGTATTCAATTTCAAAAGTTTTTCCTTCGTTGTTTCTTTCTTACTGCTTTTTTTTTCAAATGCGTAAATTTGAAATTTCGGTTGACAGCTTCATCGAATAGAACTATTGATAATTTACGGTCTAATGAAAAATGTACTGTAATTTTTGATAAAAGTAATAATAATTTCTTACTAAAAAAAAAAAAAAAACTTTATTAGTAACTAGAACCTCGATTATTGGTGACTATATCGAATTAATTTTTGTCCATTACCGGAATGAATTGTTTTTAATGGTAATTGTACTAACCACTGATAATATATAGGCGACGTTTGAAATTTGTTTTAGTTAAAATTTGAGTAAGCGTTTTAAAACATTGTGATGTCGAGAGAGAGAGAAAAAATTTGTTAAATAAAGCGATTCTCAATTTATCCGATCGCTTTATTATTAGAAAGATTCATAAACGGAGAGATTGTTTTTCTGCGGATCGGAAAAACCGCAGCCGTTTTGTGAACAAAGTGTCTATTTGTCTGTCGAACTGTCGAGGTCCACGAATGTACAATCAGAGATCCTTATTTTTTTAATATCCCATCGTTTTCTGTTTCATTTTGCATGGTAAATAGCGATTTAAAAAAAATAGTATTTTTCTAATAGCAGTATCTGTTACGTAATGTCAAAAAAAAAAAATACGGAACCCGGCTAGAAAAGATTTATCTCTCTCGTAGAATTCTTGTCCATAATTTGAGAGAACTCATTTCAGTTTCTCAACTTTTCGAACGGGCAGCGTCAGTAGTGTTATAGCTGAATCTAATGCTTTGTAAATATTGTAATTTTTAAAAATAGTGTATTTTAAGATGCCTTCAACATTTGAACTGTGTACAATGGAAATAAATTATTGAAAAATTCGGCTGATCTCAACATTTCATCCCATAATTTGAATAGGAAACTATTTCAAGTCGGATTTAACAATTATATTTACACGCATTTTACGTCGACATTCATTTTTGGTCCCGAAAATCCGCATTGTATTGGCACCTGAAAGCCGAAATTTTTGAGCCAATTTTCCGCCTGAAAACCGCTATATTTGGGCAGATTTTTTGCGCCTTGAAAATTTGAATTTTTCGCGCTTAAAATAATCGTTTTTCGGCCTAAAAATCTCATTTTTGGCCCAAGAACCGCCGTTTTGGGCCTAAAAAAAAGCAATTTCGCGCCTAAAAACCTCATTTTTAGCCCTTTGAACCGCATTTTTTTGGCCTAAAAACCGCAGATTTCGACCAAAAAATCATTTTGGTCCTAATAACTGCATTTTGGGCAAATTTTGTTTTAAAATGCCATTTTGGGCAAAAACAACGCATTTTTTCAAAAATAGAAAAAAACCGAAATTGGCCGGTTTGAAAACCGAACGACCTGAGTTTTCCTTCTATCTTCAATAGAACTGGAGTTATGGGCAAAACGAAAGGGCTGCCAAAAAGCGTGTGCAGAGTTTTCCCTTCTAGGCTCTTCAAGGGCTCGGACTTTGGGCAAAAACCGAAAAAGTTCCTTCATCTCAATAGATCGTTTTTTGACAGGGCTGCCATTGCGTGTGCAGATAGGCCTCTTCAAGGGCTTCAAAAAGCGACCGAGTTTTCCCTTCTATCTCAATAGAACTGGAGTTATGGGCAAAACCGAAAAGTTTTTTGATCGTACAGTTTTTTGATCGTACAGGGCAAAAACCGAAAAAAGTGCCATTGCGTGTGCAGGTAGGCCTCTTCAAGGGCTTCAAAAGCGACCGAGTTTTCCTTCTATCTTCAATAGAACTGGAGTTATGGGCAAAAACCGAAATCGGTTTTGATCCTCTTCAAGTACAGGTTTTCCTTCTATCTTCAATAGCTGCCATTGCGTGTGCCAGAGATAGGCCTCTTCAAGGGCTTCAAAAGCGACCGAGTTTTCCTTCTATCTTCAATAGAACTGGAGTTATGGGCAAAAACCGAAAAAGTTTCCTTCTAAAAAGCGACCGATCTTCAATAGAACTGGAGTTATGGGCAAAAACCGAAAAAGTTTTTTGTGCAGATCGTACAGGTTTTCCTTCTATCTTCAATAGAACTGCCATTGCGTGTGCAGGTAGGCCTCTTCAAGGGCTTCAAAAGCGACCGAGAGTTTTCCCGAAAAAGTTCTATCTTCAATAGAACTTTTCCCTTCTATCTTCAATAGAGTTATGGGCAAAAACCGAAAAAGTTTTTGATCGTACAGGGCTGCCATTGCGTGTGCAGATAGGCCTCTTCAAGGGCTTCAAAAAGCGACTGAGTTTTCGAGTTCTATCTTCAATAGAACTGGAGTTATGGGCAAAAACCGAAAAGTTTTTTGATCGTACAGGGCTGCCATTGCGTGTGCAGATAGGCCTCTTCAAGGGAGTTATGGGCAAAAACCGAAAAAGTTTTTTGATCAAGGGCTGCCATTGCGAGATAGGCCTCTTCAAGGGCTTCCAGTTTTCCTTCTATCTTCAATAGAACTGGAGTTATTCAAAAAGGGAGTTTTCAAAAACCGAACTGTTTGGGCAAAACCGAAAAAGTTTTTTGATCGTACAGGGCTGCCATTGCGTGTGCAGATAGGCCTCTTCAAGGGCTTCAAGGGCTTCAAAAGCGAGGTTTTTCCCTTCATCAATAGAGTTTGGGCAAAAACCGAACTCGGTTTTTGATCTTCTATCTTCAATACAAAAAGAACTGAGTTATGGGCAAAAACCGAAAAAGTTTTGATGGAGTTATGGGCGTACAGGGCTGCCATTGCGTGTGCAGATAGGCCTCTTCAAGGGCTTCAAAAAGCGACTGAGTTTTCCTTCTATCTTCAATAACAGAAAAAGTTTTTTGATCTGACTGCAGATAGGAGGGAGCACCAAAAGACCGAGTTATGGGGTTATGGGCAAAAACCGAAAAGTTTTTGATCGTGCAGGTTTCTGCGTGCAGGTAGGCGCAGGGCTTCAAAAGCCGAGTTTTCCTTCATCTTCAATGGAGACGGAGTTTGGGCAAAAACCGAAAAGGACGGGGTGCCGATAGGCCTGAAAAGCGACCGAGTCCCTTCTATCTTCAATAGTACTGGAGTTATGGGCAAAAACCGACTGCGTTACAGGGCTGCCATGCGTGTGCAGATAGGCCTCTTCAAGGGCTTCAAAAAGCGACCGAGTTTTCCCTTCTATCTTCAATAGAACTGGAGTTATGGGCAAAAAACCGAAAAAGTTTTTTGATCGTACAGGGCTGCCATTGCGTGTGCAGATAGGCCTCTTCAAAGGGCTTCAAAAGCGACCGAGTTTTCCTTCTATCTTCAATAGAACTGGAGTTATGGGCAAAAACCGAAAAAGTTTTTTGATCGTACAGGGCTGCCATTGCGTGTGTAGATAGGCTCTTCAAAGGGCTTCAAAAGCGACTGAGTTTTCCTCTATCTTCAATAGGAACTGGAGTTATGGGCAAAAACCGAAAAAGGTTTTGATCGTACAGGGCTGCCATTGCGTGTGCAGATAGGCCTCTTCAAGGGCTTCAAAAAGCGACCGAGTTTTCCCTTCTATCTTCAATAGAACTGGAGTTATGGGCAAAACGGTTTTTTGATCGTACAGGGCTGCTTGCGTGTGCAGATAGGCCTCTTCAAGGGCTTCAAAAGCGACCGAGTTTTCCTTCTATCTTCAATAGAACTGAGTTATGGGCAAAAACCGAAAAAGTTTTTGATCGTACAGGGCTGCCATTGCGTGTGCATAGGCCTCTTCAAGGGCTTCAAAAGCGACCAGTTTTCTTCTATCTTCAATAGAACTGGAGTTATGGGCAAAAACCGAAAAGTTTTTTGATCGTACAGGGGCTGCCATTGCGTGTGCAGATAGGCCTCTTCAAGGGCTTCAAAAGCGACCGAGTTTTCCTTATCTTCTAGAACTGGAGTTATGGGCAAAACCGAAAAAGTTTTTGATCGTACAGGGCTGCCATTGCGTGTGCAGATAGGCCTCTTCAAGGGCTTCAAAAAGCGACCGAGTTTTCCCTTCTATCTTCAATAGAACTGGAGTTATGGGCAAAAAACCGAAATAAGTTTTTTTGATCATACAGGGCTGCCATTGCGTGTGCAGATAGGCCTCTTCAAGGGCTTCAAAAAGCGACCGAGTTTTCCCTTCTATCTTCAATAGAACTGGAGTTATGGGCAAAAAACCGAAAAAAGTTTTTTTGATCGTACAGGGCTGCCATTGCGTGTGCAGATAGGCCTCTTCAAGGGCTTCAAAAAGCGACCGATTTTTCCCTTCTATCTTCAATAGAACTGGAGTTATGGGCAAAAAACCGAAAAGTTTTTTGATCGTACAGGGCTGCCATTGCGTGTGCAGATAGGCCTCTCAAGGGCTTCAAAAGCGACTGAGTTTTCCCTTCTATCTTCAATAGAACTGGGTTATGGGCAAAAACCGAAAAAGTTTTTGATCGTACAGGGCTGCCATTGCGTGTGCAGATAGGCCTCAAAGGGCTTCAAAGCGACCGAGTTTCCTTCTATCTTCAATAGAACTGAGTTATGGGCAAAAAACCGAAAAAGTTTTTTGATCGTACAGGCTGCATTGTGCAGATAGGCCTCTTCAAGGGCTTCAAAAGCGACTGAGTTTTCCCTTCTATCTTCAATAGAACTGGAGTTATGGGCAAAAACCAAAGTTTTTTTGATCGTACAGGGCTGCCATTGCGTGTGCAGATAGGCCTCTTCAAGGGCTTCAAAAAGCGACCGAGTTTTCCCTTCTATCTTCAATAGAACTGGAGTTATGGGCAAAAACCGAAAAGTTTTTTTGATCGTACAGGGCTGCCATTGCGTGTGCAGTAGGCCTCTTCAAGGGCTTCAAAAAGCGACCGAGTTTTCCCTTCTATCTTCAATAGAACTGGAGTTATGGGCAAAAACCGAAAAGTTTTTTGATCGTACGGGGCCGCCATTGCGTGTGCAGATAGGCCTCTTCAAGGCTTCAAAAAGCGACTGAGTTTTCCCTTCTATCTTCAATAGAACTGGAGTCATGGGCAAAAAACCGAAAAAGTTTTTGATCGTACAGGGCTGCCATTGCGTGTGCAGATAGGCCTGTTCAAGGGCTTCAAAAAGCGACCAGTTTTCCTCTATCTTCAATAGAACTGGGTTATGGGCAAAAACGAAAAAGTTTTTTGATCGTACAGGGCCGCCATTGCACGTGCAGATAGGCCTCTTCAAGAGGCTAAAAAGCGACTCGAGTTTTCCTATCTTCAATGGAACTGGAGTTATGGGCAAAAAATAAAAGTTTTTTGATCGTACAGGGCTGCCATTGCGTGGCACCAGATAGGCCTCAAAAGGGCTAAAAAGCGACTGAGTTTTCCCTATCTTCAATAGAACTGGAGTTATAGGCAAAAACCGAAAAAGTTTTTTGATCGGTACAAATTTCTGCCATTGCGTGTGCAGATAGAGCCTCTTCAAAGGGCTTCAAAAAGCGACTGAGTTTTCCTCTATCTTCAATAGAACTGGAGTTATGGGCAAAATGAAAAAGTTTTGATCGTACAGGGCTGCCATTGCGTGTGCAGATAGGCCTCTTAAGGGCTAAAAAGCGACTCGAGTTTTCCTATCTTCAATGGAACTGGAGTTATGGGCAAAAACCGAATAAAGTTTTTTTGATCGTACAGGGCTGCCATTGCGTGGCACCAGATAGGCCTCAAAAGGGCTAAAAAGCGACTGAGTTTTCCCTATCTTCAATAGAACTGGAGTTATAGGCAAAAACCGAAAAAGTTTTTTGATCGGTACAAATTTCTGCCATTGCGTGTGCAGATAGGCCTCTCAAGGGCTTCAAAGCGACTGAGTTTTCCTTCTATCTTCAATAGAACTGAGTTATGGGCAAAACCGAAAAAGTTTTTTGATCGTACAGGGCTGCCAT
>JACDQD010000171.1:0-39120 GCA_019843655.1 Lethocerus indicus
AAAATTTTCGAAAAACCTTATTTTTCGATTTCAAGGTTTCCCTTTAGGGCAAGTGTGTAGCTCAATTAAATACACTTGTGGGTGCAATATGGGCCGATATCTGAAAATTTCGAAAACCTTATTTTTCGATTTCAAGGCCCTCCTTTTAGGGGCAAGTGTAGCTCACTAAATACACTTGTGGGTAATATGGGCCGATATCTGAAAATTTTCGAAAACCTTATTTTTCGATTTCAAGTATCTCCTTTAGGGGCAAGTGTAGCTCAATTAAATACACTTGTGGGTGCAATATGGGCCGATATTCGAAAATTTTCGAAAACCTTATTTTTCGATTTCAAGGCCCTCCTTTAGGGGCAAGTGTAGCTCAATTAAATACACTTGTGGGTGCACATAATGATATCTGAAAATTTTCGAAAACCTTATTTTTCGATTTGCCTCCTTTAGGGGCAAGTGTAGCTCACATAAATACACTTGTGGGTGCAATATGGGGCCGATATATGAAAATTTTCGAAAAACCTTATTTTTCGATTTCAAGGCCCTCCTTTTAGGGGCAAGTGTAGCTCACATAAATACACTTGTGGGTGCAATATGGGGCCGATATATGAAAATTTTCGAAAACCTATTTTTCGATTTCAAGGCTCTCCTTTTAGGGGCAAGTGTAGCTCACATAAATACACTTGTGGGTGCAATATGGGGCCGATATATGAAAATTTTCGAAAACTTTTTTTCGATTTCAAGGCCCTCCTTTTAGGGGCAAGTGTAGCTCACATAAATACACTTGTGGGTGCAATATGGGGCCGATATCTGAACATTTTCGAAAAACCTTATTTTTCGATTTCCGACCTCTCTATTTTGGGGTTAAATGTCACTCTATCTCCGTTAATATTAATGATATCAGGATGATCTTTGTTTCTAAATGTCTATTTTGCTTCCCACTACCGGGCTATACACACAGTTCCGGGCTGGGGACTATAGAATAGAAACGGCGGATTTGGGGTACCACCCGGGGGTCCGTACCGACGTTTTTCTATCTCCGTTAATATTAATGATATCAGGATGATCTTTGTTTCTAAATGTCTCTTTAGCTTCCCACTACCGGCCATACAGTTCCGGGCTGGGACTATAGAATAGAAATTATGGATTTGGGGTACCACCTGGGGTCCGTACCGACGTTTTTCTATCTCCGTTAATATTAATGATATCAGGATGATCTTTGTTTCTAAATGTCTATTTTGCTTCCTACTACCGGGCTATACACACAGTTCCGGGCTGGGGACTATAGAATAGAAACGGCGGATTTGGGGTACCACCCGGGGGTCCGTACCGACGTTTTTCTATCTCCGTTAATATTAATGATATCAGGATGATCTTTGTTTCTAAATGTCTCTTTAGCTTCCCACTACCGGGCTATACACACAGTTCCGGGCTGGGACTATAGAATAGAAACGGCGGATTTGGGGTACCACCTGGGGTCCGTACCGACGTCATTCTATCTCCGTTAATATTAATGATATCAGGATGATCTTTGTTTCTAAATGTCTATTTTGCTTCCTACTACCGGGCTATACACACAGTTCCGGGCTGGGACTATAGAATAGAAACGGCGGATTTGGGGTACCACCCGGGGGTCCGTACCGACGTCATTCTATCTCCGTTAATATTAATGATATCAGGATGATCTTTGTTTCTAAATGTCTCTTTTGCTTCCCACTACCGGGCTATACACACAGTTCCGGGCTGGGGACTATAGAATAGAAACGGCGGATTTGGGGTACCACCCGGGGGTCCGTACCGACGTCATTCTATCTCCGTTAATATTAATGATATCAGGATGATCTTTGTTTCTAAATGTCTCTTGCTTCCTACTACCGGGCTATACACACAGTTCCGGGCTGGGGACTATAGAATAGAAACGGCGGATTTGGGGTACCACCCGGGGGTCCGTACCGACGTTTTTCTATCTCCGTTAATATTAATGATATCAGGATGATCTTTGTTTCTAAATGTCTATTTTGCTTCCCACTACCGGGCTATACACACAGTTCCGGGCTGGAGACTATAGAATAGAAACGGCGGATTTGGGGTACCACCCGGGGGGTCCGTACCGACGTCATTCTATCTCCGTTAATATTAATGATATCAGGATGATCTTTGTTTCTAAATGTCTATTTTGCTTCCCACTACCGGGCTATACACACAGTTCCGGGCTGGGGACTATAGAATAGAAACGGCGGATTTGGGGTACCACCCGGGGGTCCGTACCGACGTTTTTCTATCTCCGTTAATATTAATGATATCAGGATGATCTTTGTTTCTAAATGTCTATTTTGCTTCCCACTACCGGGCTATACACACAGTTCCGGGCTGGGGACTATAGAATAGAAACGGCGGATTTGGGGTACCACCGGGGGTCCGTACCGACGTTTTTCTATCTCCGTTAATATTAATGATATCAGGATGATCTTTGTTTCTAAATGTCTATTTTGCTTCCCACTACTGGGCTATACACACAGTTCCGGGCTGGGGACTATAGAATAGAAACGGCGGATTTGGGGTACCACCCGGGGGTCCGTACCGACGTTTTTCTATCTCCGTTAATATTAATGATATCAGGATGATCTTTGTTTCTAAATGTCTATTTTGCTTCCCACTACCGGGCTATACACACAGTTCCGGGCTGGAGACTATAGAATAGAAACGGCGGATTTGGGGTACCACCCGGGGGTCCGTACCGACGTTTTTCTATCTCCGTTAATATTAATGATATCAGGATGATCTTTGTTTCTAAATGTCTATTTTGCTTCCCACTACCGGGCTATACACACAGTTCCGGGCTGGGGACTATAGAATAGAAACGGCGGATTTGGGGTACCACCCGGGGTCCGTACCGACGTTTTTCTATCTCCGTTAATATTAATGATATCAGGATGATCTTTGTTTCTAAATGTCTATTTTGCTTCCCACTACCGGGCTATACACACAGTTCCGGGCTGGAGACTATAGAATAGAAACGGCGGATTTGGGGTACCACCCGGGGGTCCGTACCGACGTTTTTCTATCTCCGTTAATATTAATGATATCAGGATGATCTTTGTTTCTAAATGTCTATTTTGCTTCCCACTACCGGGCTATACACACAGTTCCGGGCTAATAGAATAGAAACGGCGGATTTGGGGTACCACCTGGGGGTCCGTACCGACGTTTTCTATCTCCGTTAATATTAATGATATCAGGATGATCTTTGTTTCTAAATGTCTATTTTGCTTCCCACTACCGGGCTATACACACAGTTCCGGGCTAATAGAATAGAAACGGCGGATTTGGGGTACCACCTGGGGGTCCGTACCGACGTTTTCTATCTCCGTTAATATTAATGATATCAGGATGATCTTTGTTTCTAAATGTCTATTTTGCTTCCCACTACCGGCCATACACAGTTCCGGGCTGGGGACTATAGAATAGAAACGGCGGATTTGGGGTACCACCTGGGGGTCCGTACCGACGTTTTTCATCTCCGTTAATATTAATGATATCAGGATGATCTTTGTTTCTAAATGTCTATTTTGCTTCCCACTACCGGGCTATACACACAGTTCCGGGCTGGGGACTATAGAATAGAAACGGCGGATTTGGGGTACCACCCGGGGGTCCGTACCGACGTTTTTCTATCTCCGTTAATATTAATGATATCAGGATGATCTTTGTTTCTAAATGTCTATTTTGCTTCCCACTACCGGGCTATACACTTCCGGCTGGGGGTAGAGAGACGGATTTGGGGTATACTACCTGGGGTCCGTACCGACGTTTTTCTATCTCCGTTAATATTAATGATATCAGGATGATCTTTGTTTCTAAATGTCTATTTTGCTTCCCACTACCGGGCTATACACACAGTTCCGGGCTGGGGACTATAGAATAGAAACGGCGGATTTGGGGTACCACCGGGGGTCCGTACCGACGTTTTTCTATCTCCGTTAATATTAATGATATCAGGATGATCTTTGTTTCTAAATGTCTATTTTGCTTCCTACTACCGGGCTATACACACAGTTCCGGGCTGGAGACTATAGAATAGAAACGGCGGATTTGGGGTACCACCCGGGGGTCCGTACCGACGTTTTCTATCTCCGTTAATATTAATGATATCAGGATGATCTTTGTTTCTAAATGTCTCTTGCTTCCTACTACCGGGCTATAGAATAGAAACTGCGGATTTGGGGTACCACCCGGGGGGTCCATAACAATGTCCGGTCTATACACATTGAAAAACCTGATTTTTCGATTTCAAGGCCCTCCTTTTAAGGGCAAGTGTAGCTCAATTAAATACACTTGTGGGTGCAATATGGGGCCGATATCTGAAAATTTTCGAAAAACCTTATTTTTCGATTTCAAGGCCCTCCTTTTAGGGGCAAGTGTAGCTCAATTAAATACACTTGTGGGTGCAATATGGGGCCGATATCTGAAAATTTTCGAAAAACCTTATTTTTCGATTTCCAGGCCCTCCTTTTAGGGGCAAGTGTAGCTCAATTAAATACACTTGTGGGTGCAATATGGGGCCGATATCTGAAAATTTTCGAAAAACCTTATTTTTCGATTTCCAGGCCCTCCTTTTAGGGGCAAGTGTATCTCAATTAAATACAGTTGTGGGTGCAATATGGGGCCGATATATGAAAATTTTCGAAAAACCTTTTTTTTCGATTTCAAGGCTCTCCTTTTAGGGGCAAGTGTAGCTCACATAAATACACTTGTGGGTGCAATATGGGGCCGATATATGAAAATTTTCGAAAAACCTTTTTTTTCGATTTCAAGGCCCTCCTTTTAGGGGCAAGTGTAGCTCACATAAATACACTTGTGGGTGCAATATGGGGCCGATATCTGAAAATTTTCCAAAAACCTAATTTTTCGATTTTTAGGCCCTCCTTTTAGGGGCAAGTGTAGCTCACATAAATACACTTGCGGGTGCAATATGGGGCCGATATATGAAAATTTTCACAAACCTTTTTTTTCGATTTCAAGGCCCTCCTTTTAGGGGCAAGTGTAGCTCAATTAAATACACTTGTGGGTGCAATATGGGGCCGATATCTGAACATTTTCGAAAAACCTTATTTTTCGATTTCCGACCTCTCTATTTTGGGGTTAAATGTCACTCTATCTCCGTTAATATTAATGATATCAGGATGATCTTTGTTTCTAAATGTCTCTTTAGCTTCCTACTACCGGGCTATACACACAGTTCCGGGCTGGGGACTATAGAATAGAAACGGCGGATTTGGGGTACCACCCGGGGGTCCGTACCGACGTCATTCTATCTCCGTTAATATTAATGATATCAGGATGATCTTTGTTTCTAAATGTCTCTTAGCTTCCCACTACCGGGCTATACACACAGTTCCGGGCTGGGGACTATAGAATAGAAACGGCGGATTTGGGGTACCACCCGGGGGTCCGTACCGACGTCATTCTATCTCCGTTAATATTAATGATATCAGGATGATCTTTGTTTCTAAATGTCTCTTAGCTTCCCACTACCGGGCTATACACACAGTTCCGGGCTGGGGACTATAGAATAGAAACGGCGGATTTGGGGTACCACCCGGGGGTCCGTACCGACGTCATTCTATCTCCGTTAATATTAATGATATCAGGATGATCTTTGTTTCTAAATGTCTCTTTAGCTTCCCACTACCGGGCTATACACACAGTTCCGGGCTGGGGACTATAGAATAGAAACGGCGGATTTGGGGTACCACCTGGGGGTCCGTACCGACGTCATTCTATCTCCGTTAATATTAATGATATCAGGATGATCTTTGTTTCTAAATGTCTCTTTAGCTTCCTACCACCGGGCTATACACACAGTTCCGGGCTGGGGACTATAGAATAGAAATGGCGGATTTGGGGTACCACCTGGGGGTCCGTACCGACGTCATTCTATCTCCGTTAATATTAATGATATCAGGATGATCTTTGTTTCTAAATGTCTCTTTAGCTTCCTACCACCGGGCTATACACACAGTTCCGGGCTGGGGACTATAGAATAGAAATGGCGGATTTGGGGTACCACCTGGGGGTCCGTACCGACGTCATTCTATCTCCGTTAATATTAATGATATCAGGATGATCTTTGTTTCTAAATGTCTCTTTAGCTTCCTACCACTGGCCATACACACAGTTCCGGGCTGGGGACTATAGAATAGAAACGGCGGATTTGGGGTACCACCCGGGGGTCCGTACCGACGTCATTCTATCTCCGTTAATATTAATGATATCAGGATGATCTTTGTTTCTAAATGTCTCTTTAGCTTCCCACTACCGGGCTATACACACAGTTCCGGGCTGGGGACTATAGAATAGAAATGGCGGATTTGGGGTACCACCTGGGGTCCGTACCGACGTCATTCTATCTCCGTTAATATTAATGATATCAGGATGATCTTTGTTTCTAAATGTCTCTTTAGCTTCCCACTACCGGGCTATACACACAGTTCCGGGCTGGGGACTATAGAATAGAAATGGCGGATTTGGGGTACCACCTGGGGTCCGTACCGACGTCATTCTATCTCCGTTAATATTAATGATATCAGGATGATCTTTGTTTCTAAATGTCTCTTTAGCTTCCCACTACCGGGCTATACACACAGTTCCGGGCTGGGGACTATAGAATAGAAATGGCGGATTTGGGGTACCACCCGGGGGTCCGTACCGACGTCATTCTATCTCCGTTAATATTAATGATATCAGGATGATCTTTGTTTCTAAATGTCTCTTTAGCTTCCTACTACCGGGCTATACACACAGTTCCGGGCTGGGGACTATAGAATAGAAATGGCGGATTTGGGGTACCACCTGGGGTCCGTACCGACGTCATTCTATCTCCGTTAATATTAATGATATCAGGATGATCTTTGTTTCTAAATGTCTCTTTAGCTTCCTACTACCGGGCTATACATTCCGGGCTGGGGATATATATATATATATATATATATATATATATATATATATATATATATATATATATATTTGATCTATTGAAATGTCTCTTTCTTATTAAAAGTACCCTAAATATACCTCTATTAGGCTGATATATTATATATATATGTATATATATATATATATATATATAAATATATAGAAAGTGGGGGAGAATTTCAAATGAAACTATTTCCTTAAATAAATCGATTCGAAAGTACCCCGTGCATACCCCATTAGGCTACGATTATTCATATGTGTCCATAAATATATAAATATAAATATATAGAAAGTGGGGAGAATTTCATTGAACGGTCTCACTGATTTTTGACCGAAACACATTTCCTTAAATTAAATCGATCTGAAAGTACCCCGCAAATATACCCCATTAGGCTACGATTATTTATATGTGTCCATAAATATATAAATATAAATATATAGAAAGTGGGGGAGAATTTCTATTGAAAACGTCTGGTCTCATCGATTTTTGACCGAAACACATTTCCTTAAATTAAATCGATCTGAAAGTACCCTGCAAGTATACCCCATTAGGCTACGATTATTTATATGTGTCCATAAATATATAAATATAAATATATAGAAAGTGGAGGAGAATTTCATTGAAAATGTCTCACTGATTTTTGACCGAAACACATTTCCTTAAATTAAATCGATCTGAAAGTACCCTGCAAATATACCCCATTAGGCTACGATTATTTATATGTGTCCATAAATATATAAATATAAATATATAGAAAGTGGAGGGAGAATTTCTATTGAAAACGGTCTCATCGATTTTTTGACCGAAACACATTTCCTTAAATTAAATCGATCTGAAAGTACCCTGCAAGTATACCCCATTAGGCTACGATTATTTATATGTGTCCATAAATATATAAATATAAATATATAGAAAGTGGAGGGAGAATTTGTATTGAAAACGGCTCCGGTCTCATCGATTTTTTGACCGAAACACATTTCCTTAAATTAAATCGATTCGAAAGTACCCTGCAAATATACCCCATTAGGCTACGATTATTTATATGTGTCCATAAATATATAAATATAAATATATAGAAAGTGGAGGGAGAATTTCTATTGAAAACGGCTCCGGTCTCATCGATTTTTTGACCGAAACACATTTCCTTAAATTAAATCGATTCGAAAGTACCCTGCAAGTATACCCCATTAGGCTACGATTATTTATATGTGTCCATAAATATATAAATATAAATATATAGAAAGTGGAGGGAGAATTTCTATTGAAAATGGTCTGGTCTCATCGATTTTTGACCGAAACACATTTCCTTAAATTAAATCGATTCGAAAGTACCCTGCAAGTATACCCCATTAGGCTACGATTATTTATATGTGTCCATAAATATATAAATATAAATATATAGAAAGTGGAGGGAGAATTTCTATTGAAAATGGCTCCGGTCTCATCGATTTTTTGACCGAAACACATTTCCTTAAATTAAATCGATTCGAAAGTACCCTGCAAATATACCCCATTAGGCTACGATTATTTATATGTGTCCATAAATATATAAATATAAATATATAGAAAGTGGAGGGAGAATTTCTATTGAAACGGTCTCATCGATTTTTTGACCGAAACACATTTCCTTAAATTAAATCGATTCGAAAGTACCCTGCAAGTATACCCCATTAGGCTACGATTATTTATATGTGTCCATAAATATATAAATATAAATATATAGAAAGTGGAGGGAGAATTTGTATTGAAAACGGCTCCGGTCTCATCGATTTTTTGACCGAAACACATTTCCTTAAATTAAATCGGATCTGAAAGTACCCTGCAAGTATACCCCATTAGGCTACGATTATTTATATGTGTCCATAAATATATAAATATAAATATATAGAAAGTGGAGGGAGAATTTGTATTGAAAACGGCTCCGGTCTCATCGATTTTTTGACCGAAACACATTTCCTTAAATTAAATCGATTCGAAAGTACCCTGCAAATATACCCCATTAGGCTACGATTATTTATATGTGTCCATAAATATATAAATATAAATATATAGAAAGTGGAGGGAGAATTTCTATTGAAAACGGCTCCGGTCTCATCGATTTTTTGACCGAAACACATTTATTTAAATTTAATCGATTCGAAAGTACCCTGCAAATATACCCCATTAGGCTACGATTATTTATAAGTATATATAAATATATGAATAGACATATATAGAAAACGGGGGGAGAATTTCTATGGAAAATGTCTACGGTCTCATCGATTTTTTGACCGAAACATTTCCTTAAATTAAATCGATTCAAAAGTACCCTGCAAATATACCTCATTAGGCTACGATTATTTATATGTGTCCATAAATATATAAATATAAATATATAGAAAGTGGGGGGAGAATTTCTACAGAAAACGGCTACGGTCTCATCGATTTTTTGACCGAAACACATTTCCATAAATTTAATTGATTCGAAAGTACCCTGCAAATATACCCCATTAGGCTACGATTATTTATAAGTATATATAATTATACGAATATACATATATAGAAAACGGCGGGAGAATTTCTACAAAAAACGGCTCCGGTCTCAACAATTGTTTGATCGAAAGCCTGCCGGAGCGTGGCCACCTGCTCCAAAGTTATCGCAGATTCGACTTATTCGGCGCCTTTCTGCACCAGTTCTGATATCCATATCTGAAACTGAAATATTCGAACGATAAAACCATATATATATATATATATATATATATATATATATATATATACATACAGACACACTACTTAGATTACTTAGACCGAAATTAGGCTTAAACAACAAATTATTATTTCGGGTTCAGAGAGTGATTACGACGCGAAAACAATTTGACGTATATCGATTAAAGGGCGATACAACCTTCGTAGCCCCGACATTAAATTTAAACCCGTATTCTCTGTATAATATATACAATAATTAGGAAGAATATTGAAAAAACTGATGCTATAACCGGAACTTTCATAACCTTCCAACCAAGGGTTTGTGTTGTGGTGGGGGGGAATGGCCAACCTTGTCCAGAGGTCAAATTTCGTCGCGAATGAAATTCTCCCGACGGAATTTAAAGAATTACAATTAATTTATTTACAATTATTTATAAATATATATTTATATATAAATATATATATATATATATATATATATATATATATATATATATATATATATATATATATGTATATATACATATATATATATATTTATATTTATCAGTTACAGAAGTCAAAAAGTTCAAGTATAAGTATAATAAAACAAATTCTGTTTTTAACAGTGTTAGATATAATTAAGTTGACTGTACAAAAAGAAAAAAAGGGTGGAACATGAAAAAGGATATAAAACGGGCGGATCTGAACCCCGATTTTTGCAATAGTAAAACTACGCCTCAACACGTACGGCCACCGAGCCCAATGTTGAAAGTAGTTTCTTCTTTTATCTATAAATGAGTAGAATTTGTTTTTTTCGAAGAATGTTACCCTATAAATGAAATTTAACAGTGTCAGATATAATTAAGTTGACTCTACAATAAGAAAAAAATGAAATAAGACTGGTAGGATTCGAACCCCGGTTTTATGCAATAGTAAAATAGCGCCTCGACACCTGCGGCCACCGTAACAGATGTAGACTAATGAAAGCCCTACATGTTATGTATATATATGTATACATACATATATATATATATATATATTTATCAATTACAGAAGTCAAAAAGTTCAAGTATAAGTATAATAAAACAAATTCTATTTTTTTTTGTTTAGACAGGTGGTAAAAGTGTCGACGCTGAAAGAAATTCGTTGGTTAAATATCAATTTTAAATAGCGAAAACAGGGGTTGATGAACTCACGAAATTCGGTCGTGTTTCGTTTTCTCTTAGAAATTGTAAATAAAGTTGTAAACATTTCGGAAATTTGGTTCGTAATTAGTCGATAAAGGTGGGGTAAGGAACACATACATAAAGAGGAAAGTTGTCGTGCGATACACGTTTTTATTCACGTTTAAAATATTTTATGCTACATTATTTTTTGTTGTACAGTACATTGTTCAATCGACATCGTTCGAAACATTGTTCCTTCGTATCCGGCCCGTGTCCGAAAGACGACTTTCGGTTTCGTAAATCTACGTAATTTCGCTCCCCCCGCGATTGAGTATCCGAGGGGGCGTATATTTTTAAAAAAAAAATATCCTGTAGAGCGAGTAGTAGCCGCCCCAGCTGACCTTCCGACGTCAGCTTATCAGATCGGGGCGATTCGCTGCCGACGTCACCTTATTCGGTGTATTGCCTTCGGCTTGTTCGGAATATTCTTCGACCTGAAAAAAAGAGAAAAAAAATATATTAGAACATAAGATATATACATATATTAGGTTAGGTTAGGTTAGGTTAGGTTAAGTTAAGCGGATATTTTTCTCTATCAGAATATTCTCTACCTCTATATCTATCGGCCTCTATCTCTTCTGGCGACCTCCACCAGCACCCGCCGCTCCAACGCCACCGTCGACCAGTGGTCAACGCCCAACAGGCCCTGCAAAATATATATATATATATATAAATCACCGAAACACATTTATTTAAATTTAATCGATTCGAAAGTACCCTGCAAATATACCCCATTAGGCTACGATTATTTATATGTGTCCATAAATATATAAATATAAATATATAGAAAGTGGAGGGAGAATTTCTATTGAAAACGGCTCCGGTCTCATCGATTTTTTGACCGAAACACATTTCCTTAAATTTAATCGATTCGAAAGTACCCTGCAAATATACCCCATTAGGCTACGATTATTTATATGTGTCCATAAATATATAAATATAAATATATAGAAAATGGAGGGAGAATTTCTATTGAAAACGGCTCCGGTCTCATCAATTTTTTGACCGAAACACATTTCCATAAATTTAATCGATTCGAAAGTACCCTGCGAATATACCCCATTAGGCTACGATTATTTATAAGCATATAGAAATATTTGAATATACATATATAGAAAACGGGGGGAGAATTTCTATGGAAAATGTCTACGGTCTCATCGATTTTTTGACCGAAACACATTTCCATAAATTTAATCGATTCGAAAGTACCCTGCAAATATACCTCATTAGGCTACGATTATTCATATGTGTACATAAATATATAAATATAAATATATAGAAAGTGGGGGGAGAATTTCTGTTGGAAACGGCTACGGTCTCATCAATTTTTTGACCGAAACGCATTTCCTTAAATTAAATCGATTCGAAAGTACCCTGCAAATATACCTCATTAGGCTACGATTATTCATATGTGTACATAAATATATAAATATAAATATATAGAAAGTGGGGGAAGAATTTCTATAGAAAACGTCTACGGTCTCATCGATTTTTTGACCGAAACACATTTCCTTAAATTAAATCGATTCGAAAGTACCCTGCAAGTATACCCCATTAGGCTACGATTATTTATATGTGTCCATAAATATATAAATATAAATATATAGAAAGTGGAGGGAGAATTTCTATTGAAAACGGCTCCGGTCTCATCGATTTTTTGACCGAAACACATTTCCTTAAATTAAATCGATTCGAAAGTACCCTGCAAATATACCTCATAAATGGCTACTACTTTCTAGTTACTAATAATGCTCTTAAATACCTTAAAAGTAAAATAATGTTTTAAAAATAACGTTCAGCAAACTGAGTGGTGGCCACTTCCAAACACATAAACTTAACCTTATTGCTAGGGTAACCTTCCCTCGTCAGAGTGACCAACTGCTGAAATCAATATCAAGATATTTCGTAATATAACCGGTGTAATTAAATTTTAATTAACACACATTATGCTGTAATGCTCCATAAATTTGTTTCATAACTTTATTTTTCATCATAACTTTACAAAAACGGCCGAGACGTAAAAATATCGTATTCCGTTACAATCGTAAAATTTCGAATTAATACTCGATAATAAAAATCGATATTAAACGAGTAATATTTTTATTTATTGTGGGCCGGAAAATTCCAGGAGTTGCCGATTAATTAATCGAGGCCTTAAAAATAGGGTAGGGACCAAATTGTAGGATTTAAAAAAAAAAAAATGTATATTTCGTTGCCGTAATTTCGAACTAAATTCTCGAATTGGATCAGCTGATCGGTGAGGTTAGGTTACTTGTTTACCTCTGTGTTGTGCCGCTTTGTTCTTTATTTATATTATTTGTGCCACAGGTTAAACTGTCCCTCGTCGTCATGTTCCTGACCAACGTTCTGCTGAAGAAGAAGCCCAAAAGCAAGTCGGTATCGAATCAGAAATATTCAATTATTAAACCATACTTTGTAACTCCTCAACCTCCCCCCCCCCCTCAATCTTACAATATGAGAACGTGCAATACTCAATGAATCAATTTTAAATTACACTAATCTTGTTTCGATATTCCTCAATATCGATATATAAAGCGAGCGGAAAAATTGCCGAAACGAGTACGAATGTACGTTGTACATATTTTTAAGTACGTCAACATCTTTGCGCAGACAAGCCGTAGAAGGTTTTTCGAATGCAGGTATAAGATACAGTCGGCTTCTCCGCAATATCCCAGTGTCGAACTGTGGCGATCCGAATCGCTGAACGGCCTTTATTCGGTCATCGTCAACCTCCGCCGGACGTCCTCCGGAGCACTCCTCGTCTTTTAACGAAAAATTCCCCGACCGGAATTTCGCGAACCGCAGTACGGTAGTATTCTCGGAAATTCTTACGTTGAGATGAGATATCTCGATGGGATAGCGTGTAACGGAGAGTATTTACTGGTGTGATACACAAATGTATAATGTCGGCAGGCACATAATGGTGTTGATGGAGAGCCTCGTCAGCGGCCACCACTTCAACTGCATCAGGAGAGGCTCGCCGACAAACTGGA
Source organism: Lethocerus indicus (assembly GCA_019843655.1). Lineage (NCBI taxonomy): Eukaryota > Metazoa > Arthropoda > Insecta > Hemiptera > Belostomatidae > Lethocerus > Lethocerus indicus. The sequence continues at coordinate 13,878 of JACDQD010000171.1, forward strand.
AATTATCAGATTCGACCCGTACAGTAAGCTAATTTTATGTATTCTATATCGGTACAATTAGATGCGATATACAGAGGGTGGTCCAAAAAATGTATCCGCTGTTTAACAGTCCATAACTTGCAAACTAATTGACACGGAGTTGTCTCAGTTTGGTAGTGTTATAGTTCGGGCAATAGACAGTGTTCTGTAGCCTAATGGGGTATATTTGCAGAGTGTTTTCGATTCGATTAAATTTAAATAAATGTCTGTCGGACAAAAAATTGTTCAGACCGGAGCCGTTTCCTGTAGAAATTCTCTCCGCATTTTCTATATATGTATATTCAGATATTTATATATAAACACCAATAATTGTAGCCTACTGGGGTATATTTGCAGAGTGTTTTCGATTCGATTAAATTTAAATAAATGTCTTTCGGTCAAAATTGTTCAGACCGGAGCCGTTTCCTGTAGAAATTCTCTCCGCATTTTCTATATATGTATATTCAGATATTTATATATACATGCCAATAATCGTAGCCTAATGGGGTATATTTGCAGAGTGTTTTCGATTCGATTAAATTTAAATAAATGTCTGTCGGACAAAAAATTGTTCAGACCGGAGCCGTTTCCTGTAGAAATTCTCTCCGCATTTTCTATATATGTATATTCAGATATTTATATATAAACACCAATAATTGTAGCCTACTGGGGTATATTTGCAGAGTGTTTTCGATTCGATTAAATTTAAATAAATGTCTTTCGGTCAAAAAATTGTTCAGACCGGAGCCGTTTCCTGTAGAAATTCTCTCCGCATTTTCTATATATGTATATTCAGATATTTATATATACATGCCAATAATCGTAGCCTAATGGGGTATATTTGCAGAGTGTTTTCGATTCGATTAAATTTAAATAAATGTCTGTCGGACAAAAAATTGTTCAGACCGGAGCCGTTTCCTGTAGAAATTCTCTCCGCATTTTCTATATATGTATATTCAGATATTTATATATAAACACCAATAATTGTAGCCTACTGGGGTATATTTGCAGAGTGTTTTCGATTCGATTAAATTTAAATAAATGTCTTTCGGTCAAAAAATTGTTCAGACCGGAGCCGTTTCCTGTAGAAATTCTCTCCGCATTTTCTATATATGTATATTCAGATATTTATATATACATGCCAATAATCGTAGCCTAATGGGGTATATTTGCAGAGTGTTTTCGATTCGATTAAATTTAAATAAATGTCTGTCGGACAAAAAATTGTTCAGACCGGAGCCGTTTCCTGTAGAAATTCTCTCCGCATTTTCTATATATGTATATTCAGATATTTATATATAAACACCAATAATTGTAGCCTACTGGGGTATATTTGCAGAGTGTTTTCGATTCGATTAAATTTAAATAAATGTCTTTCGGTCAAAAAATTGTTCAGACCGGAGCCGTTTCCTGTAGAAATTCTCTCCGCATTTTCTATATATGTATATTCAGATATTTATATATACATGCCAATAATCGTAGCCTAATGGGGTATATTTGCAGAGTGTTTTCGATTCGATTAAATTTAAATAAATGTCTGTCGGACAAAAAATTGTTCAGACCGGAGCCGTTTCCTGTAGAAATTCTCTCCGCATTTTCTATATATGTATATTCAGATATTTATATATAAACACCAATAATTGTAGCCTACTGGGGTATATTTGCAGAGTGTTTTCGATTCGATTAAATTTAAATAAATGTCTTTCGGTCAAAAAATTGTTCAGACCGGAGCCGTTTCCTGTAGAAATTCTCTCCGCATTTTCTATATATGTATATTCAGATATTTATATATACATGCCAATAATCGTAGCCTAATGGGGTATATTTGCAGAGTGTTTTCGATTCGATTAAATTTAAATAAATGTCTTTCGGTCAAAAAATTGTTCAGACCGGAGCCGTTTCCTGTAGAAATTCTCCGCATTTTCTATATATGTATATTCAGATATTTATATATAAACACCAATAATTGTAGCCTAATGGGGTATATTTGCAGAGTGTTTTCGATTCGATTAAATTTAAATAAATGTCTTTCGGTCAAAAAATTGTTCAGACCGGAGCCGTTTCCTGTAGAAATTCTCTCCGCATTTTCTATATATGTATATTCAGATATTTATATATACATGCCAATAATCGTAGCCTAATGGGGTATATTTGCAGAGTGTTTTCGATTCGATTAAATTTAAATAAATGTCTTCGGTCAAAAATTGTTCAGACCGGAGCCGTTTCCTGTAGAAATTCTCTCCGCATTTTCTATATATGTATATTCAGATATTTATATATACACACCAATAATTGTAGCCTAATGGGGTATATTTGCAGAGTGTTTTCGATTCGATTAAATTTAAATAAATGTCTTTCGGTCAAAAATTGTTCAGACTGGAGCCGTTTCCTGTAGAAATTCTCTCCCGCATTTTCTATATATGTATATTCAGATATTTATATATACACACCAATAATTGTAGCCTAATGGGGTATATTTGCAGAGTGTTTTCGATTCGATTAAATTTAAATAAATGTCTTTCGGTCAAAAAATTGTTCAGACCGGAGCCGTTTCCTGTAGAAATTCTCTCCGCATTTTCTATATATGTATATTCAGATATTTATATATACACACCAATAATTGTAGCCTAATGGGGTATATTTGCAGAGTGTTTTCGATTCGATTAAATTTAAATAAATGTCTTTCGGTCAAAAAATTGTTCAGACCGGAGCCGTTTCCTGTAGAAATTCTCTCCGCATTTTCTATATATGTATATTCAGATATTTATATATACACACCAATAATTGTAGCCTACTGGGGTATATTTGCAGAGTGTTTTCGATTCGATTAAATTTAAATAAATGTCTTTCGGTCAAAAAATTGTTCAGACCGGAGCCGTTTCCTGTAGAAATTCTCCCCGCATTTTCTATATATGTATATTCAGATATTTATATATACACACCAATAATTGTAGCCTAATGGGGTATATTTGCAGAGTGTTTTCGATTCGATTAAATTTAAATAAATATCTTTCGGTCAAAAATTGTTCAGACCGGAGCCGTTTCCTGTAGAAATTCCTGCATTTTCTATATATGTATATTCAGATATTTATATATACACACCAATAATTGTAGCCTAATGGGGTATATTTGCACAGTGTTTTCGATTCGATTAAATTTAAATAAATGTCTTTCGGTCAAAAAATTGTTCAGACCGGAGCCGTTTCCTGTAGAAATTTCTCCGCATTTTCTATATATGTATATTCAGATATTTATATATAAACACCAATAATTGTAGCCTACTGGGGTATATTTGCAGAGTGTTTTCGATTCGATTAAATTTAAATAAATGTCTTTCGGCCAAAAATTATTCAGACCGGAGGCGTTTCCTGTAGAAATTCTCCCCGCATTTTCTATATATGTATATTCAGATATTTATATATACACACCAATAATTGTAGCCTAATGGGGTATATTTGCAGAGTGTTTTCGATTCGATTAAATTTAAATAAATGTCTTCGGTCAAAAAATTGTTCAGACCGGAGCCGTTTCCTGTAGAAATTCTCCCCGCATTTTCTATATATGTATATTCAGATATTTTTATATACATACAAATTATGTATATATAAATATCTGAAGACCCGAGTACCGGTAGAAACCCGGAATTTTCTAGAGGCGAAGATGAATTTTATGTGTTTGAAAAAGAAAACTGGAGAAATGTAGTAGATGAAAATGAAAGCGATAATTACGATAGTTCCGATAGTGACTTACTTCCTAAAAAAAAAAAAATGTGTTACGCATATTACGGACTGTGATAGTGACGAGTAACTCAGCCAGAGCAAAAATATAAACGGCGAAATATAAATGCGAAAATGTAAAAGTTACGGGGCCACAAATTTCTCCCAATATCGTTGAGCCTATCGCTATATTCAAGTTGTACTTTACAGACGAATTAGTTGATAAAATAATAAAGGAAACTAATTACTATGCGGAATAGCACTGCCACTGTGTAAACGCGACCTCCGTGTGTCGCAACGCGCAACACACTCACTTGCGTTATAACTAATTAAAATTCGATATCATTCGAAGGGAAAATAACGGATTTACATCCGCGGAATACGGGCCGATTCAATCGAAATGCCCGTCTACAAATGTATACTCGCGATTGTAAATCGGTACCCGGAGAGGTCACTGCGGTTCAAATTCGGGCGTAGAGCTCGGACGTCGGATCGTAAATTACTTAAGTAAGTAGGGACAGTGATAAGAGACATTAGCGTAAGCCACTCCTGCAAGGCGCATTGACAAATACGGAAAAATTAAAATATCGAACCACCCGCTGCGGTCTTTTTTAAACTAATATATAGATTTTAATTAGTTATATGTATATATATATATATATAGCTATTGTTATTGTTTATTATATATTAGTTATAGCGAGTGTGTTGTGCCTTGTTACTCTGTGTTATCGGTGGTTCAAATCCGGCCCCTATTCCGTGGAAGTTGTGTATGTAGGGACGACAGCATAAGCCACTCTATAGGTATTATTCATTAATATATATATATATATATATATTAGGTATTTATAATGCCTAATATTTCATAATACCTATGTACAAATGAAATTGTCTTTATATTCGACGTTTCAAAAAAAAATAAAAGTATAAAAAATTACTTAGTTGTCAACCCGATATATATATATATATGCATACTGAGCAATGTATATATGGATGTATTTTATTTATTTATATATGTTAGGGTGAAAAACCGAAATCGGAGAATGTCGACTTTCGCTTAGTCGCTTTGTGTACGACCGAAATATTCGCCAAAATACCGCGTTATTTAGCCGGTTGTTTTATATTTTCACCGACGGTAATTCTCAGTCGCTGTGAAAACGTCACGACGAGGGTTGACGTTTCCGGAGGGTAGTGGCCGAGAATTGAAAAAAAAGCGCACCGAGTAGATGATAATGAGGGGTAGAAAATGAGGGGGGCGAAATTAATATAATTACGCGATTCGAATCGTATCTATTGCGACGACGACAATTTAAACTTGAGTCGTGACACTTTACGCTGAAATATCACTGGTTAACTGCAGTATCGACTGACAAAGCTGGCCGATTCCCGGCGCAACAAATCCAATGAAATATTCCGTTTTTCACCCGACCTATTCGCTATGTGTTCCGACATTCTCCAATTTCAGTCCTTCACAGTAACATATATATATATATGTATCCAGAGTAGTGTAAATCGAGGTTTCCCAACCTTTTTATACTTTTTTTTTATACTTTTTTATACCGCATTCTAAAATATCGTTAGGGCGGCCGGCGCCGGCCACTTTTTTTAGAGGATATTTACAATCGGACGGGGATAAAAAAATAATTTCGAAATAATAAAATTATCGTTCAAATTACAGACACGCAAAACGTAGTTACGAAGAAATCATTGAAAAATAATCGATCTGAGAGTGTGATCGTTGGCGGTGCATTTAATTGGCCGTTGCCTCGTAATTAATAATCGCCGTTAGCGAACAGTGATAAAGATGCGCCATCGGCGAGTCGAGATCTATATCTCTGATTTTATTAAATTCGTGTTTGAAAATAACGATTTTATATTCCGCTTTTTTCAAAATTCGGGCAACCTTTGTGTTGTCGACCGTGTTCCACAAATACTCCGATATTGAGAATTTCTAGCGAAATATCATTCTTAAAGTCCAAAATTTCTAACTCTAGTTGTTCGATACTGAAGCAGAGAATTGGCTCCCGGGGAAATGGAATATTATTATTATTATTATTATCTCCAATATTTTATATGTATATATATATATATATATAATTATTACCATTGTTTCATTGTTGCTTTCGAAGCCGATATGTGAATATATATAATCGTACTCTAATGGGAAATATTTTAGAGTATTTTAGATACATTTAAATTTTTAAAAAATGTATTTTCATTAAAAATTTGAGACCGGAGCCATTCTCGGTGGAAATTCTCTCAATACTTTCTATATATATATATTTATACATATATATAATATATGTATATATACATGTTTTCCTAGTAGCTAATATTAATTGATTTAAAAATCAGATATAGTCTTCATCGCTTTCAGCGTTAAAAGTTATTATTTTTGCCCTTTGTTGATGGTGCACGTATATGTGGTTCTTAAAATATTTTAAAATGTATTTCATCCATCAATATTGTTATACCGAGAAGTAAAACCTATCCGAATATATATTTTTATATATCATACCAAATATATATATATATATATATATATATATATATATATATATATATAATCATCATTACTATTAACGGGACGAAACTGGGACAACTTAGGACGACATTAAGGTACGTAAAATAGATATTTATTAACGTTATTTTTATTAGGAATTTGAAATTGGGACTTGAAAAATATAATTGAAATTTTGCCGGGGCAGGTTATTTATTATCCTTGGGAATTCTGAACAGTGAAGATCGATATATTAATTTTATTTGTTCGGTTTGCGCCCTTTTCATTATCAGTATTTTATTCAGCCTATGCCAAATAAATAAAAGGAAGTTGACTCTATTAAGTTGTAAATAATATATTGGCGGTGGCGTCGCATTAGCCGCCATTTTTTTTACTTTTATCATATTAAATTTATCATATTTAATACAGCGGATAGATTAAAATTAATAATTCATCAATAATTAATAAAGAATAAATATTTTTAAATAATAAACTAACGTATGTATATTTTCAAGAATTTTTTCGAGTAACCGCACAAATGTAGGGACGTAAGAACCGGGAATTAATTGCTATAAATTGTAAATTTGGCGATATATTTAGTTAAATTAATTATAAATACGGTGTCAGAATCCTTAAAGAGAATTGGGTATTATTTTAGGGTTAATAGAAGTAAATAAGCGAACAATGTGACCAGCTACATCGAGGTATAAAAGAGAAAACGATTTATATAAAAAAAAAAATTCGCGAGCCCAAACGTAAAAAATAAACGTTTACAGTTCGTTACATTAAAAATTAAGTTTTTCAAGTAATTGAATAAAGAAAATTGGATATATAAGTTGTATTATGTTAGGAGTTGAAAAATTTTGTTGGCGACGGTTGCAGCCCTGCACAGTTCAAAGGGCGCCATTCTGGTTCATTTCAATTTTGAACTATCTAACAGAATAATACATACCAATAGTACATCTGTTGGTGGGAAATCAATCTGAAAAATTGCGTTTTTCTGAAATGTAATAATATCAGTTAATGTAAATTTAAATACGCCGTATCTGTTAATATTTACTTTTTTTCTAGTGTACTTGATGCAGCATCTTTTCTTTTCATTCGCTGTTCACTCACGATTATCTCCTACTACTGTATCATGTATTTATTCGCTTTCATTTAAATAAAGAGAACAATAACATAAAAGAATCCCGACGACAAAATGTAAATATTAATATAAATAACCGAATAATAATTAAATAAAACTATAGGTCACATCGGGATGCCGTAAACTGAAGAAATTTTAAATTTGGGTTTCACTGAAGTAAATATGATTATTTAACTCTCCGATTTAACGACACCAGTTTTGACTTATTTCTAACAATAATAACGTTAGAAAAATAAGATACGAATATAAAGCGAATATTATTTTTTAAATTAAATTTTCATTAAGAAATACTTTTTATTGTCTCCACTTGTAATAAACCAATATTTCTTCTCTGATTGATATATTGAAAAATTGAAATTCCTCATTTAAGTTATATTAACGTAAGATTTTGAAAACGCTACAGAAATATATCTTTGCATTTTCAGCAGTATATATTATATTTATTTAGTGGATACACCACTAATAAATGAGGAATTTCAATGTCCTAATATATCAATTGGAGATGGATACCAAAATATTGGTTGTTACAAGCGGTATTAAAACAGTAAAACTATTTCTTAATGAAAGCTTAATTTAAAAAATAATATTCGCTTTATATTCGTATCTTATTGTTCCGACGTTATAAAATATCGTTAGAATTCGGTCAACAACTGTTGTCGTTAAATCGGGAGAGTTAAAAATCATTGTATTTACACCCGAGTAAAAAAATCAAAATCTAATATTTAATACAGTTTTATTTACTTATTGTTCGGCTATTTGTCTCAATATTCATTCTTAATTTTCAGCAGTATATATTTATTTATTAGCGCAATTTAGAAACACCGCTAATAAATAATAATATAATATATACTGCCAAAAATGCAAAGATATTTCTGTAGCGTTTTCAAAACCTTACTTTAGTATCATTTAAATGTGGAATTTCAATTTTTCAATATATAAATAGGAGAAGAAAATATTGGTTTATTACAAGCGGAGACAATAAAAATTATTTCTTAATGAAAATGTAATTTAAAAAATAATATTCGCTTTATATTCGTATCTTATTTTTCTAACGTTATTATTGTTAGAAATAAGTCAAAACTGGTGTCGTTAAATCGGAGAGTTAAATAATCATATTTACTTCAGTGAAACCCAAATTTAAAATTTCTTCAGTTTACGGCATCCCGATGTGACCTATAGTTTTATTTAATTATTATTCGGTTATTTATATTAATATTTACAACTTGTCGTCGGGATTCTTTTATGTTAGTGTTCTCTTTATGTAAATGAAAGTGAATAAATACATGATACAGTAGTAGGAGATAATTGTGAGTGAAAAGTGAATGAAAAGAAAAGATGCTGCATTAAGTACACTAGAAAAAGTAAATATTAACAGATACGGCGTATTTAAATTTACATTAACTGATATTATTACATTTCAGAAAACGCAATTTTTCAGATTGATTTCCCACCAACAGATGTACTGGTCTATTCTATATAAAATAGATAATAAATATATTATTCTGTTAGATAGTTCAAAATTGAAATGAACCTGAATGGCGCCTTTTGAACTGTGCAGGGCTGCAACCGTCGCCAACAAAATTTTTCAACTCCTAACCTAATAAAACTTATATATCCAATTTTCTTTATTCAATTACTTGAAAACTTAATTTTTGTAACGAACTGTAAACGTTTATTTTTACGTTTTGGCTCGCGAATTTTTTTTATATAAATCGTTTTCTTTTATACCTCGATGTAGCTGGTCACATCGTTCGCTTATTCACCCTTAAATGAGACCCTTTAAGAATTCTGAATCGATTTAAAATTTAGTCCTTAAATTTGTGTTGCGGTTTCAGATCTTTTTCTCACCAGACGGAAAATGTCGAAAATCCTACTTTTCAGAGTACGACCGTTACATACGTCTAGAATTGTGGTTTCGGTGGGAAAAACGTCGGTCGTATAAAATTATCGTTCGCTCGGACAGTTTTCCGACGAAATTTGAATTCCTTATAATCAGATTACGCCCAAAAAGTCCAACTTGAAGATATATCATAGCTGTAGGTAAATTTCAAATGAATTCCAAAGTCAAAATGTCGATTACTTTCGGGTACCCCTGATAATGTACAGAGTGGTCCAAAAAAATGTATCCACCGTTTAACAGTCGATAACTTGCAAACTAATTGACTGAGTTGTATCTAATTTCTGGTGAAAGTGTAGCTTAAAGTCCAACTTGTAGATATATCATAGCTGTAGGTAGATTTCAAATGAATTCCAAAGTCAAAATGTCGATTACTTTCGGGTACCCCTGATAATGTACAGAGTGGTCCAAAAAAATGTATCCACCGTTCAACAGTCCATAACTTGCAAACTAATTGACTGAGTTGTATCTGATTTCTGGTGAAAGTGTAGCTTAAAGTCCAACTTGAAGATATATCATAGCTGTAGGTAAATTTCAAATGAATTCCAAAGTCAAAATGTCGATTACTTTCGGTAGCCCTGATAATGTACAGAGTGGTCCAAAAATGTATCCACCGTTCAACGGTCCATAACTTGGAAACTAATTGACTGAGTTGTATCTAATTTCTGGTGAAAGTGTAGCTTAAAGTCCAACTTGAAGATATATCATAGCTGTAGGTAGATTCAAATGAATTCCAAAGTCAAAATGTCGATTACTTTCGGATACTCTAATAATATACTGAGTGGTCCAAAAAATGTATCCACCGTTCAACAGTCCATAACTTGCAAACTAATTGACTGAGTTGTATCTAATTTTCGGTGAAAGTGTAGCTTAAAGTCCAACTTGAAGATATATCATAGCTGTAGCTGTTCGAAATGTCCAATTATTAAAATCCAAACAGAAACGATGCAGCACCAACTACTGACTGCAATGTGTCCATTTGGAATATTGGCTCGAAGATTGGATTGAAAATTATTTAAACTTCGGAAAATGTATCTCACTGTACTCGTAGATAGTATCAACGCTATTGGGTTTATTAGGAATTTGAAATTGGGACTTGAAAAATATAATTGAAATTTTATCAAGTCGGGTTGAAATATTTATTTCAATTTTTTATTACCAATATAACGCTTATAATCTATTCGGCCAACGCTCAAATAAAAGGAAGTTGGCTCTATTAAATTCTAAATGATATACTGTCGGTAGTGTCATAATTAGCCGCCGTTATTACTTTTATTATATTTAATTTATCCAATTCAATACTACGGATAGATTGAAATTAATAATTTTGCGTAAAGTCGGGTGAAAAAATAAGCATTTATTTAGAATTTTTTAGAAATTGCACAAATTTAGGGACGTAAGAGCTGGGGAATTGGTTGCTATAAATTGTAAATTTGGCAATATATTTATTTAAATTTTAAATTATTAAATCTAATGTATGATATATATATATATATATATATATATATATATATATATATATATATACAGAAAACACAGGAGAATATCTGCGGAAAATGGTTAAAGTGTCAACAATTTTCTAATTGAAAGCAACGACTGTCGACAATAATAAAGCATATATATATATATATATATATATGTTATTATTATTATTATTATTATTATTCTTTATATCGGATTTTTAAAGTATATATATATATATATATACGTATAAAAAATCCGATATAAGAGAATAATAATAATAATAAGACCATAGTGTCGGTGGTTTTTGTCTCGTGTTGCAATTCTCGCTTTCCGATGTCTTTGACATCTTCTTACCCTGAGGTTGCCAATTGGTGTCGAAGTATCCGTCGGATTCTGAAAAGAAAAGATATATATATATATAAAATGGCAATTTTGTATTCTAATATAAAAATAAAAACAAAAATTTGATTCTGTAATGACTTTCACTATTCTGGATATATTTATATATATATATATTCTGAAACAGAGACAGAAATGCACGAAATCTACAGTATTCAAACTGTAAAATCTGGTTTTTTTTTATACCGGTATATTAAACATGACGCCGAGAAAATATATCAATATTGATCCTGAGGACAAACCGACGCACCGTTAGTTAATGTTTTATGTCAGTCTGTAGCTTAACGTTAGATTAACGTAAATTGGGCCTGTTCAACGCAATATAAAATTTGACATTGCACTCGATTCGAGGCAAAAGTGCAATCTTTTTTCCGTCAGTTTGAACTGAAGAAGTAAGGCCTCTGGGCCTGAATGTGTAAACATGTGACATTTATGTGTGTTAAAAGATGTATTAAATGTATTCATTGAAAATAAAGAATATGTATTTGTATTTGCGTATCGAGAAACGGGGTGGAAGTTTGCATTCACAATTGTCATAGTTTATTGCCGCCCTTAAGGGCTAGTTTAAAAAAAAAAAAAACTTTATTTCACCCTAACTATATATTTAGTGTAAGCTAGAATAAATTCTGGCTGAATAAGCCAGATTATAGAAAAAAAGGATTTATGATTGGCCACAACATAGAGATTGGCTGACAGTAGCAAAATTAGTATTAATTTATTATAACTAATTACTGGGTTTCAATAAACGAGAGAAAAAATCTGTCTTAGGGAAAAATTGAATGGGTTAAAATTCAGTTAGCAGAGCTCCAAAGTATTTTAAATTGAAATATTTTTAACATTTATCGTATATTTATAAGCCCCACCTTATAAGTGATCTTGTCAGTCATTCGGATCCAGATTAATAAAAATTATTAACGGATCACATTTACCTATTAATAACAGATCAGTTTTTTCACTAAGTAGTATAAAATATATTTGGTTATAAATTAGTATAGTATATAGCATTAATACGACTAGTCGGGATTTAATTTATGAGATCAAAACTTCTGTCGTTGTGAGAAAATGATTCAGTGGCGGTTAAAAGAAATTTGAGTGTTTTACAAATTGAAATATTTAATAAATTTATTGTCCAATTATAAAAATAACCGGACGTTATAGATTAACCGAACTGATTGAAATCGCTTTTAAATATTTTTCCTCGTAAATAATTAATAGAAATAATTATCTAAAAAATACGTCATCAATGTCTAGTATTTTGTGGTACAAAAATTTATTTGGAACTACTTTCAAATCCGTTTTATAAATATTTCACACACGAACCAAGTTATATTTATACCTTTCACTACTTTATGATTCGTACTTTTACTATTTATGATTCGTATAAAACATTTGAGAACAAAATTGTATACATTAATTGAGAAAATGTAATCTAAAGGTTTTGAAATAGAAATATGTTTAAAATTGTCTATCGATTTATATACCCCGTATAGAGCAATGAATCTCTAAGTACTAGTTTATATTTTATTTTATTTGTCCGAAGAATTGAAAGAAATTCACACTCATTCTTATTCATTCGTACGCGAAATCGCTCTTCACTCGACTATAATAAAGACTATAATGAAGGTCGATTGTACAATAAATAAGATGGAAAAACTAAGGGCTTTGACATCATTTTAACGAGTATCAATGGCAATTATTATTTATTTCCGAACTGGAATAAGTATAGAAAATGGAGAACCAAATCTGTACGCACATTGCACACACAATTAAATCGGTTTTCCGTAACTGTTTTACAAGCGATTGTAATTATTGTAGGTATTTGATTTTTTTTTTTTGGTTATTATACAAAAAATGTATCGGTAATGTCCGGTATTTAGTAGTCTGAAAAAGCGATTGCAACTATTTTTAAATCCATTTTCAACCTGACGCACTATCAAATGATAAATAATCACCAAACAGCTATTACTCGTCGAATATTAACGCGGACATTTACAGATAATCCGATATCAAATAATCGAAAAATTTAAACAATATAAACTTTATTTCTAATGTTTGCCCTAAACAACACTTTTTTACCTCTTACTCTTATAATATTATTCACGTTTATTATAAATGATTCAGAAAAAATTGAAAAATTATCAGTTAACATTTTTGTTGTAGTGTATTAAATGTGAAACGATTCTTCGTAATTAAAATAATAAATGCTAAACTCTCCAAATTTCAAACACAACTAACGCTCCTTCTATTTTTAATTTTGTCCGACGTATCGTATTTTTCCTATCGTGCAGAAATATATATAAAATGTTAAAATTTATAACTACAAAATGTCTCCACCCCATCTACAATTCGAAACCCCTTTTTCAATCTATATCGGTAATATAATATCTATTAATGTTCGAAAGTAGAATATTCTCGGTATAACTGATTAAAACCAAATATGTATGTAGATTATTGAATCGGTTTTCTGTAAACGGTTTACAAAAAATACAGTATCAGGAGTAATAATATCAAATGGAGTATCAAATCTCTCGTTGAACTCAATAGAAATATTGGCATGAGTATCATAGCGAGCAAACAAACTGAAATATATATATATATATATATATATATATATATATATATATATATATATATATATATTATAACTGATAGAAATTCCAAACTCAACTAAAGGCCGTTTTATTTTTAATTCTGTCCTATCGTGCGGTAATTTTAAATGTTAAAATAACCTTTCAAGTTGGAAACTGCGCCGGCGCCCTCAACAAGAGCTGTAAATTTCGTCGAAACCAAAAAGCATTAGCCATAATCGGCAAAACACAAAATCTCTAACAAACTATTTTCCCCTGTCCAGGTTTTATACCAATAAAAATTACCAATTGTTATAGGGCGAGGAAATTAGTTGAGATTGGCGGAGAGGAAAAGAAAATCGGAACGTATATTCCCTTAATTTGACGCTTCCAATCCGTCGTATATTGTCGCAATCGGCGGCGAGTGAAAACTGAAAAAGTTATATTTCATCTGACCGGAAATTAGAATTTAAAATACCGCGGCCCCTGAACCGAAAAATTGTAATAAAACCCCTAACCTCGATACAGTCGAACAATCGGTATCAGAAGAATTATTATTGTATTATTGTCACAATCGCCGAAAAAGTAAAACTGAAAGAGTAATTTGACAAATACGATGTACCTGATTGCTGAGTTGTAGTAAAATTTAGGGGAAAAAAGGGAAAAATGGAAAAAGAAAAAAAGAGAAAAATGAGAAAAAAGAAAGGAAAGAAAAAGAACAAAAGACAGTGATGAAACCGTAGAAAAGAAAAAATTGAAAATATGATAAAAAGGAAAAAATTAAAAAATTAAAAAAGAAAAAATGAAAAAAATAAACTGAATTTTCGGGGTGATTTTTAGCCGTTTTATTAATTTGAAATTATTTTAGAGTTATTTTAAATATGCGTCCAATAAATAAGTTTCGTTCAGTCGGCCGTTTCGGACACGGACATCAGCGCCTGAGCGGCAGGGCTGACAACCACTCCACCTACAGGCGGTTTATACACTTGAATTTAAATTTGAATAATTTCTACCGAAAATGCGTACAACTTTTGTACACAATATAAGTGGTATTGAACGATTTGTTCGACAATAAATTTCAATAATATTCAATTCAAAAGAAGAAGGAAATTCCGATTCTGCGGATCATAAAGTTTCACATTCGTATTTGTTCGTTTATATTATTATTGCCGTTTATTCATTTTCGTATATAGTTGGGCGTCGAAAAATATAAATTCCGGTGAAAAAGATGCGATACTGGCGTAGATTTCGTGTTTCCGTCTCCTCTCACAAGGTTTGGTATTTTTGTTAGACTGTCGAAAATTTAATTTGAAAATATATTGAAAAATCTTACGAACCCAGCCGAAAAGAAATGTCAAAGGTAGTTTATAAACATGTGGGCAGGTTCGGGGCTTATAGAAGCTTTAATTTTCATATTTTCTCACAACAATCCTCCTTCACCCCTTTGATTGTTGTGTACAATAATTTACGTTACACTGTCGGGACGATTCTCTTAAATTTCCATATTTATAAGTATTTTTCGAAAGAGCTGAGGAAAACTAGCTGTCGTCCGACTGCGTTTTTTCGGCCATACTCCAGTGATCACCTAGTTTAGATTTCATTTCAAGCAACTTACAGTCGGATATATTAAAAGACTAGCCTTTTTAAAATTGTCAGCTACGTATAATTATAGGTTTTAAAAATAATTTCATACCGCGCTCAGTATTATTAATCGTTGTGTATTGATCGTACAGTTTTCCTTTTGCCGATATGTAGCAGCATTGCTGGCTGCTGACATTCTCCTATAATATTTTGACTGTAAAGTTTGATTTCGTAGAATTTAATTTAAAAGCGTAATCACTACTGACCAAAAGGAAACACAGGATAGTGAACAAAGATTGTTTATTTCCTGAATATTTTCGACTACTGTTTGAATTTTGTTACCAAGTAGACTGTTGTAAAGTAATTATTTATCGTTCAAAACCTGGTTTTCAAATCTTTCTCCTCTTTTTAACTTTACACGCCTAATATTATCGACAGTGTGAACAAAATGTGCGAGGAGTACATAACGCGGCGAGGTGTAATTAATTGGGCCTAAATGAAGCGGAGAAAACCGGATTAACAGTTTATTTATACTTTATTTAATTGTATAATTTATCGTCGTAAAACATTTTAAATTTTCTTCTCTTTCCAGAGAATTTATACGGAGCGGCCTTGCTGCTGAAATGAATGATGAAAAGAGTCTTTTCATTCCCTGATTTCGGCGAATTCATGAAAGCTTTACAATCGGGTCGCAGGGCCATTCTCACCGTCATCGAACGCAGCTAATACAATGAACTTTCGATCGGCGTAAGTTTTGTTTTCCTCATTTTAAAAGCGCAATTGTGCATTTGCCGATATGCGTTTGTGTCCTCGAGGGCCGTTTTACAGTTTGAGTTCAGTTCGTCCGATAAAAATCTATTACTTTTTTTTTCTGTCGTTTGAATCGTCGTTAAATATCCAACTATTCGTTTCGACTGTTATATTCTGTTACCCTTTTCAAATATTTCGAAGGGATTAAATAAAGGTTCGTGAAATAGAGAATGAAGCAAAAAGAAAAAATAAAACGCGCTTCGTTTCGAATAAATTCAGAGAATGGAACACAACGTGGCACAAGGTTTTGGAAAAGTTTATTTACTTTCCGTGATACTAATATTCTAATACTTTTTCGGATTTATGGGCCATTTTCGAAATAAAATTTCGAATCTAACTTAAATAGCGCTTTTACATCACGTATAACTTGTATAAACTTTATACACTTGTATAAATATTATTAAAAATAAATATTGAAAAATTTATTTTTATCGACACGCCGTAACAACAATAATGTCGGAGAACAAAAATTTCTTAAAAGGGGAAAAAAAGAAAATACAATTCCAATTACATATGTATAAGGAAAATATTATTCATTCATTAATATATTTTTGATAATTCGTTTAAGTCCAGTCGTGTTTGGGATGCTGAGATCCTCGATAAGTTTTGTAAATTTTCATCCATCAACCTCGGATGAAATATTTTGATTTTATGAAATTCATACTGAAAATGTTTGTTCGCATAAATTTCCCAAATTGGGAAATTAGTTTTCCGATAGATTTCGAATAAAATGCGATTAAATTATTTTCGTCGAAATTATTTTTATATACATTGTACGATTGCAAATCAATCAACTCTAGTTGTAAATTGTCCGGCGCTTTTACAATATCGAATCGTGAAGGATTTTCAAATATTAATAAGTCCGTTTTTCTGCGTAAAAATTTTGAAAACTGACGATGAAGAAAATTTTCATCCGGTACTTTTAGTTAGTGACTCGATAAAAATATTCGAAGGACGCTGTGTCGTTTTCTCGGTTAAAACAAATTGCAAAGTAGGAAAATGACAATAATTATTCTTAAGCGCAGTAAAATAATAGGTTTCCCGTATATATATATATATATATATATATATATATATATATATATATACAGGGTTCTAGAAATGAGTAAAAGGAAAAATAGAAATGCAGACCTGTGAGTGTTTTTTTTGGAAATTCTATTAACTGTATTCAAATACACAGCTGTGACAATCTAAATGATATGTTGTCGATTTCTCCAGGAGGACTTTGTCGGTTTTAATCCTTTGCGCTGGAGCGGTTCGACCTAAGGAATATCGCTCGAAAGGTCTAATCGGCCTTTTCGTATTAAGCGCTATCTCCAAATTAGCTATAAGGGTGTGCGTTATCCGAAATAAAGGACATCTCGGCACCGCGCTCATCCGATAAAATGTCTTATCTCATCAAGTCGGAACTGCGGCGGTTTTCGACATCCGAGTTCGAAATCGACCTTCTTGTCGATCAGCATCATTTCCCGAGATAAGTATGGAATACGACGAAGAAATTACTTCTAGCGAAGACGAGTTCGATTTTCCGGCCGGTTAACGAACGAAATGACATCGCTACGACGTAGAGACGGGCTCGCCCGTAAGAATGAAGACGACGATGACGTTGGAGGAGTGAGATGGGGAAAAATCCGAATAATCGAAATAGCGAATCCGGAATGGACGGTGTACGGGTAATCCGAAGAAATCCCAAAAGAATACCGTTTATATCCGGTGAAAGACGCGCATAGAAGAACCGGTAGATTTTTCACAAATTATTTTCACCGAGGAATTAGTTATCGAGATAGTGAAGGGAAACTGACGATAATGCCGCTTCGGGAAAGTAGAAGGGAAGACGTTATCATCCTGTTCTATATACGGCGATTGCGGTACCCGAATATATAGATATAGTTTTAGCGCTCGTTCGCAGCTGACTCGCGTCAAGATTTGCGTCCGCGTTTATATTAATAAAGTCGGTCGAGTATTTAGATATATTTAGCGTACGAACAATAATTTCAGGCTGACTGTCAAATACTACCGAAAGAGAGTTTTTCAAACTGTCTCAGTCAATCCGTTATTCCCTACAGTATAGAGTAACGGTACAAGAAATACGATCTGGGCATCGACGGATACTGTAGACGGAGCGGAATTTAAACGCTCTTATAAAGGAACACTTTTAATATAACAACCCGACTGCAGGCGTCGCACTATAACGCACTATAAAACAGAAGCGTCGACACTGAGCGATGTCAAACTTGCCGGAGAAAAGCCTCATCCGATAATGTTTATTTTACAGCCACCCGACCATTCTCAAAATATATATATATATATAACCGGGTATGTGTCTTGAATTGGGGCACGACTCTATTGGACTATTTAACGAAACCGATTGTTTTCAACGAAATTCTGTCGCAGGAATGTCTGACGACGACGGCTGGCAAAATAAAAGTCGAATTCGGGTGTTATATTTACGACCGATCCGAAAGCTTTCCTCACCGAGATCGCGCCCAACGCTAGGTCGGAAAATCGATAGAAAAGTCTGTCCCGAAGTCGGAATACGCCCTCCTCCCTGACGAAGATATCTCTCGTAAATTATTCTACGCTCTTATTATATATAATTTTATTTTAAACTAACTGTAACCGAAGTGGAGGGAGACTGAACGGTCTCTAGTTTTGACGACGTGCGGCAAGTCGTATTTGCTGCGGACGCATTTAATCTTGACGCCGGGCACGTCCTGGAGCCTGCCGACGCGCACCAGCACAATGTTGTGCTCCTGGAGGTTGTGACCGATGCCCGGCACCTAGGCGACCATCTCTTTGCCGCCGCTCACTCTGACGAGAACGCATTTACGATTCGCCCAATTCGGCTTTTTCGGCTTCTTGATCAGCGTCTTGAGTACGACGCCTTTGGCGAAAGGTCGGCCGTCGAGCGGACTCCTGGTCGGGCGGCGTTTGACGTGCGGACCGGTCTCGTGCATCTGCGCCAGCGTCGCCATACCCCGGCCGAACGCTGAAAATACGATAATACCGCACCGGTATATTAGATACGAAATAATTCTTCTCTGTACTTTCGTGATGTTTCCGTCTCCTCTCGCTGAGGTTCGGTCTTTGCTAGACCGGTTTGTCGGCCGCTCGCCATCTTCAGTAGCGCCCTGTGTCACTGTCCACTGTCCTCACTGCTGCACTGTAGTGTTTGTCAGTCGTCTATAAATATATATATATATATATATATGTGTGTTCTGTTATTGTTATGGGGGGGGGGGTTGTTGTGTTTGTCTTCGGATTGTGTTAATCCGTTTCTCTAAGTGAGAGTCAGATTGTCCGAAGGGGGACGGTGTGATCCTTTAATAGGATTAATAGGTGTAAATATCTCCTCACTCTGGGAATTAATTTTCTCATTTATAATGTTGTTTTTCTTATGTTTGAAGATTTTCAGGTTTTCTATAATATTTAATTCTTTTCCTTTTTTGCCACACCATCCCCTTCCGACAATCTGACTCAACTCACACTCAGAAAACGGATTAACAAAATCTGAAGACAAACACAACAACCCCCCGATAACAATAACAGAACGCATATATATATATATATATATATATATATATATATATATATATATATAGACGACTGACATACTGACAAACATTACAGTACATGTGAAAGTGACAGTGCAGCGGTGAGGATGCCCAAAAAACGTCCAAAGTGCCAACAGTGACAGTGACACAGGGCGCTACTGAAGATGGCGAGCGGCCGACAAACCGCAGTCTAGCAAAAGACCGAACCGGCAGCGGGAGAGAGGAGACAGAAACATCACGGACCTACAATAACAGAACACATATATATATATATATAGACGACTGACATACTGACAAACACTAGCAGTGCAGCAGTGAGGACAGTGGACAGTGACACGGGGCGCTACTGAAGATGGCGAGCGGCCGACAAACCGCAGTCTAGCAAAAGACCGAACCGGCAGCGGGAGAGAGGAGACAGAAACATCACGGACCTACAATAACAGAACACATATATATATATAGACGACTGACATACTGACAAACACTAGCAGTGCAGCAGTGAGGACAGTGGACAGTGACACAGGGCGCTACTGAAGATGGCGAGCGGCCGACAACCGGTCTAGCAAAGACCGAACCGGCAGCGGGAGAGAGGAGACAGAAACATCACGGACCTACAATAACAGAACACATATATATATATATATATATAGACGACTGACATACTGACAAACACTAGCAGTGCAGCAGTGAGGACAGTGGACAGTGACACGGGGCGCTACTGAAGATGGCGAGCGGCCGACTAACCGGTCTAGCAGAAGACCGAACCGGCAGCGGGAGAGAGGAGACAGAAACATCACGGACCTACAATAACAGAACACATATATATATATATATATATAGACGACTGACATACTGACAAACACTAGCAGTGCAGCAGTGAGGACAGTGGACAGTGACACGGGGCGCTACTGAAGATGGCGAGCGACTATCAATTAGCGGTCTCAGGATAGCAAAAGAGAACACATGTAAAGAACCGAACCGGCAGCGGGAGAGGAGACAGAAACATCACGGACCTACAATAACAGAACACATATATATATATAGACGACTGACATACTGACAAACACTAGCAGTGCAGCAGTGAGGACAGTGGACAGTGACACGGGGCGCTACTGAAGATGGCGAGCGGCCGACTAACCGGTCTAGCAGAAGACCGAACCGGCAGCGGGAGAGAGGAGACAGAAACATCACGGACCTACAATAACAGAACACATATATATATATATAGACGACTGACATACTGACAAACACTAGCAGTGCAGCAGTACAGGGACACGCGCTACAGATGGCGAGCGGCCGACCAACGAAGACCGAACCCACTACAATAACAGAACACATACATTGACAACCACGGGGTGCCATTTCAAGGCATCAGACGACACATATATATAGACGACTGACATACTGACAAACACTAGTGAAAGGGTGGAGGATACACGGCCGACAAACCGGTATTCAAGTGCAGCAGTGAGGACATTCTACTGAAGATTACCCCGGTCTAGCAGAAGACCGAACCAGCGGGAGAGAGGAGACAGAAACACCACGAACTTCCAACCCCTCACAGACCACAGACAGGTATATCAAATTGTTCTGTTATTGTTATTGGGGGTTGTGTTTGTCTTCGGATTTTGTTAATCCGTTTTCTAAGTTTGAGTCAGATTGTCATTGGGGACGGTCTGGTGGTCGTGCGCAGACCGCAAAACAGGTACATGAAATTAACTGGAGTAGTCGTACAATTGATATTCTTTTGAAGAAAAAAACGACAGATATAATCTGCCGGTTATAAATATTTCGTACAGAAAAAATAAATAAACCGCTATCTAAATTGAAATGTTTAAAACGTTGAATGAGCGTTACGGCCGATATCGGACGTCAAGTTGGGTAAAATCGTGCGGTGAATACGTTACTGTTATTTATTTCTGGCGAGTCTTTCACCACCGTTGAATCGATCGAGTGTTGTTTTCGCAGCCTGCGAAAACGTAGCGGCGATTTTTGCAACGCAAAGTTCATTCTCAACACCTGAATGATGGAAACAAATTAAATTGGCGTTAATAAAAATCGACAGTTTTAAGAATTTATATTTAGATCCTACCCTGAGCGATTATCACAATTCATCTAGGATTGTTATTATCAATAAATTACCCTTATATAACGTAAAATTAAACGCCACTTCGTTCTAAATAGTGATCGTGAAAAATTTAGAAATATTAATAATTTTAATGTAAAACAATTTAATTTTGGGTAAAATGCCTTACGCTGTAGGCGATCTTATTATTATTATTATTATTTTGCTTAGAAGCACAAATGTATTTTGTGGTGTGGAATTGAAGAATGGCCATGGAAGAATCCACGGAATCTGAAGGAAAATGTATACATACTCGAAGTAAGGAATTTTATTTTTATCTATAAACTATCAAATTTATAGTCTATAACCCATGGGTATAAGACAGAGTGATTGAAAAAAAAAAAAACTGTAATGTGTATGCTTTTCTTCCTCAAGCTTCGATTTTGTTACATTTCATTCTTAGAGGTATTAAATGGGGTGTTAATCTGGTTAAATGCCTACTACTTTCTAGTTACTAATAATGCTCTTAAATACCTTAAAAGTAAAATAATGTTTTAAAATAACGTTCAGCAAACTGAGTGGTACTTCAAACACATAAACTTAACCTTATTGCTAGGTAACCTTCCTCGTCAGAGTGACCAACTGCTGAAATCAATATCGATATTTCGTAATATAACCGGTGTAATTAAATTTTAATTAACACATTATGCTGTAATGCTCCATAAATTTGTTTCATAACTTTATTTTTCATCATAACTTTACAAAAACGGCCGAGACGTAAAATATCGTATTCCGTTACAATCGTAAATTTCGAATTAATACTGATAATAAAAATCGATATTAAACGAGTAATATTTTTATTTATTGTGGGCCGGAAAATTCCAGGAGTTGCCGATTAATTAATCGAGGCCTTAAAAATAGGGTAGGGACCAAATTGTAGGATTTAAAAAAAAATGTATATTTCTGTTGCCGTAATTTCTGAACTAAATTTCGAATTGGATCAGCTGATCGGTGAGGTTAGGTTACTTGTTTACCCTGTGTTGTGCCGCTTTGTTCTTTATTTATATTATTTGTGCCACAGGTTAAACTGTCCTCGTCGTCATGTTCCTGACCAACGTTCTGCTGAAGAAGAAGCCCAAAGCAAGTCGGTATCGAATCAGAAATATTCAATTATTAAACCATACTTTGTAACTCTCAACCTCCCCCCCCCCCTCAATCTTACAATATGAGAACGCAATACTCAATGAATCAATTTTAAATTACACTAATCTTGTTTCGATATTCCTCAATACTGATATATAAAGTGAGCGGAAAATTGCTGAATGAGTACGAATGTACGTTGTACATATTTTAAGTACGTCAACATCTTTGCAGACAAGCCGTAGAAGGTTTTTCGAATGCAGGTATAGATACAGTCATTTTCCGCAATATCCCAGTGTCGAACTGCGATCCGAATCGCTGAACGGCCTTTATCATCGGCCTCCGCCGGACGTCCTCCGGAGCACTCCTCGTCTTTTAACGAAAATTTCGACCAATTTCGCGCACAGGTATCGGAAATTTTACGTTGAGATGAGATATCTCGATGGGATAGCGTGTAACGAGAGTATTTATGGTGTGATACACAAATGTATAATGTCGGCAGGCACATAATGGTGTTGATGGAGAGCCTCGTCAGCGGCCACCACCAACTGCATCAGAGGCTCGCCGACAAACTGGAAATTATCAGATCTGACCCGTACAGTAAGCTAATTTTATGTATTCTATATCGGTACAATTAGATGCGATATACAGAGGGTGGTCCAAAAAATGTATCCGCCAATAGTCCATAACTTGCAAAACTAATTGACACGGAGTTGTCTCGTTTGGTAGTGTTATAGTTCAGGCAATAGCCAGTGTTCTGTAGCCTAATGTATATTTGCAGAGTGTTTTCGATTCGATTAAATTTAAATAAATGTCTTTCGGTCAAAAATTGTTCAGACTGGAGCTGTTCCTGTAGAAATTCTCCGCATTTCTATATATGTATATTCAGATATTTATATATACACACCAATACTGTAGCCTGGTATATTTGCAGAGTGTTTTCGATTCGATTAAATTTAAATAAATGTCTTTCAAAAATTGTTCAGACCGGAGCCGTTTCCCTGTAGAAATTCTCCGCATTTTCTATATATGTATATTCAGATATTTTATATACATACAATAATTTAGCCTACTGGGGTAGGAGCTTTTCGTTCGATTAAATTTAAATAAATGTCTTTCGGTCAAAAATTGTTCAGACGGAGCCGCTTTCCTGTAGAAATTCTCCCGCATTTATATATGTATATTCAGATATTTATATATACATACCAATAATTGTAGCCTAATGGGGTATATTTTAGAGTGTTTCGATTCGATTAAATTTAAATAAAAATTGTTCAGACCGAGGCGTTTCCTGTATAAATTCTCCGCATTTTCTATATATGTATATTCAGATATTATATATACATGCCAATAATTGTGGCCTAATGGGGTATATTGCAGTGGTTTTCGATTCGATTAAATTTAATTAAATGTCTTTCGGTCAAAAATTGTCAGATCAGAATGCTTTCCTGTATAAATTCTCCGCATTTTCTATATATGTATATTCAGATATTTATACACCAATAATTGTAGCCTAATGGGGTATATTTGCAGAGTGTTTCGATTGATTAAATTAAATGTCTTCGGTCAAAATTGTTCAGACTGGAGCGTTTCCTGTAGAAATTTCCTGCATTTTCTATATATGTATATTCAGATATTTATATACACACACCAATAATTGTAGCCTAATGGGGTATTTGCAGAGTGTTGATTCGATTAAATTTAAATAAATGTCTTTCGGTCAAAAATTGTTCAGACCGGAGCCGTTTCCTGTAGAAATTCTCCGCATTTTCTATATATGTATATTCAGATATTTATATATACACACCAATAATTGTAGCCTAATGGGGTAGAATTTGAGCGTTTTCGATTCTGATTAAATTTAAATAAATGTCTTTAGTCAAAAAATTGTTCAGACCACGTTACTGAACGAAATTTTCTCCGCATTTTCTATATATGTATATTCAGATATTTATATATACACACCAATAATTGTAGCCTAATGGGGTATATTTGCAGAGTGTTTTCGATTCGATTAAATTTAAATAAATGTCTTCGGTCAAAAATTGTTCAGACGGAGCCGTTTCTGTATAAATTCTCCCGCATTTTCTATATATGTATATTCAGATATTTATATATACACACCAATAATTGTAGCCTAATGGGGTATATTTGCAGAGTGTTTGATCTGATTAAATTTAAATAAATGTCTTTCGGTCAAAATTGTTCAGACCGGAGCTGTTTCTGTAGAAATTTCTCCCGCATTTTCTATATATGTATATTCAGATATTTATATATACATACCAATAATCGTAGCCTAATGGGTATATTTAGAGTGTTTTCAATTGATTAAATTTAAATAAATGTCTTTCGGTCAAAATTGTTCAGACTGAGCTGCTTCCTGTAGAA